>SNQJ01S0123725.1:7470-22914 GCA_010110895.2 Picea sitchensis
CTCCCTTAAATTTATTATTGAAATAATTTATTTTTTGTTCACTTTGAATTATAATACACTCATTACTTTACTTTATTATTTACCTTTTAAAATCTCTTAAGCCACTTTGACTACTTTGACCTTTTGGGGCTTTTAGATGACATATGAGGGTCCTCCAACTTCGTAAGGCCATAACTCTCAAACCGTGAGGAGTTATGTGGCGTTCCACATACCACCAGAAATGGAATGAAAAGAACTATCCATATAGGATAGTTTCATTGAAAAATTCACTAGCGTTCTTCTCATTATTCCACAAATAAGCATGATTTCTCTAACCATACTTCTAGGATTACTGAATCCGCAAAGCGTCTTCCCGTGAGGGATTTCACCATAAGGGGACCAATTTGGAGTTCATCAATTTATACTTATTATCAACCATGAAAATACAATAATGACTCATCTTTACATCAAACAATCTTGTATCCATTACCCAACCTTTGTGCTACGAGGCTTTCTTCAAGGGTTGACATCAATGAAAACCAACCTTAATCAACAATGTTGTTGTGTCATTCAACTCTTCACATGTTATATTTATTTTCCTTCATGTAGTTCTCCATTCCTAGATTAATTTCATTTTAGTCATGTGTTTTAGCAATTCAATTCCAAGTCATGTGTTTCAATTTCCTGCACTAGATTAATAATTCAATTTCATTTGTAGCTTAAACATTAGATTAGATTAGTCCCACTTCAATCATGCATATACTTTGCATGTGCTTTGTAAGTTTACGAACCTCGTATTGACAAATTATATAGTTGGGAAAGTACTACAATGCAATTAATACAACATTAGTTGATCGAATGTAACAACTATCATTCCCTTGTTAGGATTGTTGTTCCCTTTACAGGAAGTGTCGTTCATTTGAATGAAACAATTGTTGTTCCCTTTACGATTTTTGTCCCTGTACATGTGTTGCATCTCTAGAGGTTGAGGTATTGAAAACAAAAGGTAAGAATCTACGTAGGAAACAAGTAAATTGCTTGTGCCAGTGCCTACCTTTGGTTGATGCATAGAGGTTGTTTTTAGGACATCTTTAGAGCCCAACAACTGCGCAACTCCTCCTTCTGTGACATAGGCAACCTCAAATATCCCAATCCAATGTGTCCTGAACTTCCCTGGATGATTCATGAACTTGTTGTCATATAACGATACCAAATCTCCTTGCTTGAATGCCTTCCTCTTGATATGTCTATCACGGTAAGACTTTTCTCTTTCTTTATGTACCTGTTGATGAAATCCTGCAATAAACCTGTCTTCTTCTAACTCTAGCAACTGCGCAAGCCTGTCTTGAGCAACGCCAGTGTCATCCATACCTGTGAAGGATGCAATTCTTAAACTAGGAACCAAGTATTCCACATGTACCACTGCTTCCAAGTCATATACCAACTTGAAGGGAGTCTGCGTTGTCAACTTCTTGCAAGTAGTTCTATAAACCCATAATATTGTTGGAATTCTTAAATCCCAATCATCTCTATTGACACTACAGATCTTAGTCAACGTTGTCTGAAAGATCTTATTGAAACCTCCGACTGTACCATTCGCCTGTGGGTGGTATGGAGTGCTCTTCTGATGGTGAACTTCAAATTCCTGAGTCAAGGCTTCAATAGTTTTTTTGATGAAGTGTGTGCCCTTATCACTCATGAGGATCTTCGAGCATCCAAATCTGGTTATAATATCCTCAAAGATGAATTGTGCAGCTGTAGTTTCACATTGATCCTTAACTTCTCTTGCTTCTACCCATCTGGTGAAATACTCTATCACAGTAATAATGTATCGGGCTCTTGTGCACCTTCTTGGTGGGTTAATAGGTCCCACAAAGTCAATGGCCTATTTCTCAAATACTTTTAATGTTAATTGTGGTGCCAAAGGCATATCATCCCTTCTAGAAGGATTTCCTACTCTTTGACATACATCACATGCTCTGTAGTATTCCTTAGCATCCTTATGTAAAGTAGGCCACCAGAGGCTAGCTCTGAGAACCTTCTGTGTTGCTTCTTTCCCTGCATAATGTCCTCCTACGATGCCTTCATGTGATTCTACCAAAATCAATGGTCTTTCTACCTCCATAGTGCATTTCCTCGAGATTTCATATGGTCCCATTCATGTGGACAAGAACTGAACTATCTCAATGAAGTGATGATCGACTTTCCTGATGGCCAACAACTAT
This sequence comes from Picea sitchensis, assembly GCA_010110895.2. Classification (NCBI taxonomy): domain Eukaryota; kingdom Viridiplantae; phylum Streptophyta; class Pinopsida; order Pinales; family Pinaceae; genus Picea; species Picea sitchensis. The sequence goes on from SNQJ01S0123725.1 coordinate 9,675, forward strand.
GCATCTGGTAGTTTATCCTCCAGACTGGTAGGTTCCTCTCCATGTTCCAACCTAGATAAGTGATCAGGTCCTTTATTCATTCTTCCTTGCTTGACCACAATTTCAAGTTCATACTCCCGGAATAGTAGTAGCCATTAGCATAGTCTTCCCCCCAACACTGGCTTGTTGACCAAGTACTTCGATGCAGAATGTTCAGTGAACATTTTAAAATGTCCTCCCAACAAATAATGTCTAAACTTTTGCAATGCATATACCATAGCCAAGACTTCTCTTTCAGTCATAGTATATTTCCTTTCAGTTGTAGAAAGCTTCCTGCTTGCAAAGGCTATGGGGTGGTCAATGTCTCCTACACCCGATTGTGCTAAAACTGCTCCTAATTCTATTGACGAAGCATCGACATGAAAATTGAACTCCTTACTCCAATCTGGAAAGACCAATATTGGCGTCGTGACCATTTTCTTCTTTAGTGTGTTGAAGCTCTGTTGGCATTCTTCTATCCATTGGAACTTACTGTCTTTCTTTAGTAGCTTTTCCATAGGTGATTTTATCTGTGCATAGCCCTTAATAAATTTCCTATAGTATCCAGTGTGCCCCAATGTAGTGCGTAGTTTTCTAACCGAAGTAGGGGGGGGGGGTAGATCAATGATGATGGAAATCTTGGAAGGATCCACCAACAACCCCTTCTTACACACAATATGGCCTAGAAACACTCCAAAGGGTGAAAATAAAATACACTTTTTCAAATCCAGGGAAATCTGACATTGCCTGCACTTATCTAACATCAATCTTAAACATTCAATATGGTCTTTCAGTAGGCTAAATACAATCCAATCATCAAAATAAGATTCCAAGAACTTATGTAAAAAGTCCTTAAATGATTCGACCACCACCCTGGAAAAGATGGTTGGTGCATTCTTCAAGCCAAAAGGCATTACAGTATACTAGAACAACCCCCATTCTGTTGCAAAGGTGGTCTTATGTCGATCTTCCTTAGCAATTATGATCCGGTGATAACTTGAAAATCCGTTTGTGAACGAGTAAACCTCATGTCCTCCTACATTATCTAGAACCTCGTCAGTAAAAGTTGTAGGGAATGGATCATGTAGACATGCATCGTTAAACTTCCTTAGGTCTACACCGATTCTGATTTCCCCTGTCTTCTTATCCTGGACTACCATGGGGCTAATCCATTCTGATTCTTCAACAGGTTCTATGATTCCTGCTTCCAACGTTCTATCCAATTCAATCTTAACTTTTTTTCTTATATTTAGGATTCAGTCTGTAAGGTATCTGCTTGATAGGTCTTGCATCTGGTCTCAGAGGGATCTTCATTTTTCCCATGGGCCCTTTAATGCCCTTCATATATGTGAACTTGGTTGGAAATACGTCCTGATATTCATGTAATAGCTCTATGATCTTATTAATAGTAGCATCATCCTAATAGTCTCCAACATTTTCCATCTTAGGTGCTTGCTCCGTTCCAATATTAACCTTCTTAATTTTAATGGGTTGTCCAATAAGAGGTAGTTCAATCTCTGGTCCTTCTATGTCTTTGTGACCTTCAATTTCTGCAATGTTTACATCTCTAAGGTCATCATCCTCATCAGCATTAAAATTGTAGCAACCTTGTTACTGTTGAAGAGGCGCAGTCCATTCATATTATTCTTTCTCAAAAGGGAGGTTAGGTGCCTCCTCAAAGACCTTTTGTCTTACAATTTGTAAATCCTGATCTATTGTAGAGTATTGACTTTCAAATAAAAATGTAGCTATAAAGTTCTTATTCATTCCACACCAATATGCAGTGATGAGGCATAGTTCTTCTTGAAGATACCAGTCGATAGGCGTATTATCCAAGGTGTTAATGAACTTATGCACCCATTGTTCTTTAGGACTCTTTCTCCAGGTCTCCTCACAACTTCGCATGTGGTCCTTAGGTCAACTCTGGCCTGTGTATTGAACTTTGCATCCTTTCTCTTGATCTGAAAAGCGCACTGTCAATAAGGTGCAACATTGTGTCCACTCCATGATGTTCTTATTTTGTGCTCCCCACCATCTAGCTGGTGTGGCTTTCAAATCTTCATCCAATGCCAACATCCTCTGTTGTACTGGTACAATTTTCTGAAATTCAGCTAGAAATGTCTCTAGATGATTCAAACCATCAAATGTTGGAAGGTTACTTACTTCGTTGTCAATCCAACGAACTTATCTGGTCAATATAAAACATTTTCGTGTGGAGACTTCATACATTTTGTTCTGGCAATTTTTCAAGGCTTCCTCTGAATCTGATGACCATGCACTTTCACTTCGCCAGCTAAGATTTCCATCTGTTGTAGGATTAATGTAATCCTGTTGTCTTGTTGTCAGTTTATAGATGTTGTCTAGCTCATATGCATGGTATTATTCCCTGATAGGTTTTATGTATCTACGACCTTCATCTGGGTCCAGAGGTGCAATGACTTTCAGGACATTACCCTCAAATTTCATTCTTCTCTTCTTTAGGTCAACGACAATCGAATTGTTGAAAGCCCAATCAATTCCTAAAAACACGAAATAAGGACAGCTATCATCAACAATCTCAATTACTTCGAAGTCTGCAAATGTCCTTATCCCATTGACGTCTACAGGGACATGCTCTAGTCTTCCAAAGGGTCTCACCGCATGCTGATTAACCATCCTGAGCCTGGTAGGAGAGTAAATCAGTCTAGTTTTTCCCATCAGTTCCCAAGTCTTCTTCATCATAACATTCACTTATGATCCCAAGTCGAGGACAACATAGTCCATATCATAGTCTCCAATCTGAGCACTAAGGTGTAAATCCTTGTTTTTTCTCATTTTCCTTGATACTTGATTCACAACTCTACTCAACGCAAGATCTATTTTCCCAATTTCATACTGTCTTACTAGGTGTTGTAGCTCCTGCACAACTTTCTCATCTTTAATTAGATTGATACAGGTATATAAGAAGTCCATGAGATTTCTTACCTCTTTTCCTTGTTTAGCTAGGGCATATTGATCAAATGCTGGTGGCATTTCACATTCCCTTACTTCTGGTTGTGCCTTAGATGAAGAAGCTTGTCCTTCTACAAATTCTTTCCTTGCTTCCTCTAAAGTATTCCTCTCTCTCCTTGGGTCAAACAATTGTGCCTTCTCTGCAGTTCTTTTGATCCTTGATCCCTTTGCAGTCTTTCCTGGGGTCACTCTGTCTTCTCCTGTAACAATGCCTCCTCTAGTAATAACAACGAATCTGAGGTCTTCACCATGAGGTTCTGTTGATATTAGTTGAACTTGTTGTCTTGCTCCTCGTCTCTCCTAGAGTTTGGCTAATAGTACTAGACAATCTTCAATGGCATGATAAAATGAATTACAATAGTTGTAAGTGGTACAAGGGTTCTGAAAATCCCTTTCCAAATGTCCTGGTTGTGCACAGTTATAGTAGATGATCTGTCCTCTACCTCAACCCATACCTTCTCCTCGTCCTCTTCCTCTGAATCCACCGCGAGGGTTGAAGTTTCCTCTTCCCAGGGAGTTGAACTACACATTATTTCCTTCTTGTTGTGTTTCTCCTTGAATCCTATATGTATCCCTTGATCTTTCATGCAAGAGATCATAAGCCCTACAATCCTTCTCATTGTGTTCTACATACTTACAGAATGTGCAGTAAAGATTGGTAGGTGTCTAGACATTTTTTTGCATATAATAACATTCATCAAGGAAATGTCTCGTTCTACATACCTCGCACTAGGGTACAATAGCCCGCTTCAAAGGACTATGTTCTCCAGAGGCTAGGTATTCATGAAATATGGGAAAATGCTCCTTTTCATGGCCCTCTGATTTGCATCTGATGCACCATATATCTTCTCTTTTCTCTTTTCCTTTATCTTTCTTCATATCTTCGACTTGTAAAGATAAACTAGTTAAGTGATTCAATATTTGACTCATACATGGGATGGATTCTTCTACAGGGGATGCTTCTAGTTTCATGGAAATCTCCAATGCTTCAGCCTGCGAAGTGACCTTCTGTTGCATCATAGGAACTCTAATGTGTGGAAGGAGAGCAACGATGAACCATTATTTATTCTGTTCGTCTGGGATCTGAAAACTCAACCAACATGTCAGAGTCTTAAACGTCTGATCAAATTCCCAAACAGGTTCAGTGACCTTCTGCTTGATTTCCTTCATCTTTGTAATACATTGCGACTCCAACTTATGTTTCTTGAATTCCACAATCAACACAATATTAATGTCATTCAGCAGTTTAGCCTGTCCCAGTCCTGAAACAAACTTCATGTACCAGTTCAAAGCGCGATCCCTCAAGGTGGTACTAAACTGATTTCTCTTAACAACTTTGTCAATGACTTGTTTTATGCTCCATACAGCTTCGCATAAGAACTAGTGTTGGTCAGGATCTTCATATCCATCTCCTCTAAAGATAGGTAACCTCATTTCATCTACCATAGATCTTCCTTGGTTTCTCAACTGAGTATGGGATAAACTGCTTGTAACAATACTTTGATGGCTCTGACTACTTTGGTTTATCTGGTTAATTAATGCCGCTAAAACAATAGGAGTAATAGTACTTACTTCAACAGTAGGTGCAGTTCCTGAAGTTTCTGTCTCTCCTCGATGGAGTTCTTCAGATCCTACTTCCTCTGTTTTTGCGAAATTTGAATGCTCTTCGTAGATATGCTTCTTCTCCACTGTAGAATCCCTCATCTCTGTAGTTTTTCTTGAATAGGTTTGCAAGAGGAACCTCTCTGAATGGGCTCCCACTGCATGTGAGTCTAGCCTTTATGTCACTATCACTGTATTAATTCTTGAACATTATCTTTACTATATCTTTATGATATTATTCTCATGCAATAACATCTTAATCCTCAGCTTAAAAAAGTGTAGGAACTTTCCTCTAGGCCCCTTAAAAAAATACCTCTTTTCTTGACTATACGATTCGACTCTGTCAATGAAAAACTTAGTAATGTACCCTCCAATAGTGCTATCAAACCAGAGATCCACCGCTCTAGACATAGTGTTATCAACTCTCTTTACCTTCTTGATCATCATCGTTGTCCAAACCATAGGTGGTCTAGATCTGATCTCAAACTGGGTATGTGCTAATCTGGCTAACCACTCATATAAATCCTTATGAACTCCTCCAAATAAAATCTCGTGTAGGTCGGTAAAGATGTACCTTCCCAACCAGTCTTCTGTACTAATGCTAGGGTTCTTATTATGGGCTTCAATGAAGTCCTTTTCTTGTTCTTCTATCCACTTCTGAATTTTTGTCCTTGATGGAAACCACCTTGATATTCCCTCAAAAAGATCACAGTCACAACAACAGAACCATTTGTTGGCACAGGTGCAGACCTAGGGTTCAACTCTAACAGTGCACCAACAAACCCTAACTACTGTCCCTTTCGGCAACACTTGCGAAGTAGATGCAGTCTCACCTGAAGTAGCAATAGGGGGTTGCAGGACACAAGTTTCTACAACCAGAGGAAATGCAAAGTGAATCTGAAACATAACGTCGACCAATCTAGATATTCCTTACCCTTCCTAAGATTACTTCGCAAGTTATATCTCTGATCTAACACAATAATGCAATAATAGTATAATAGATGGAAAATAACACAAATCAATCACACAAAACAACAAGATATACGTGGTTCACCCTCTCCCTAGGGATATGTCCATAGAACTGTGTTTCTTGATATATTAGATGAAAACATACAGTTCTATCTGTGCACTTAGCTACAGATCTCTCTCTCTTTCTCTCTTTCCCTCCCTGCGCACCTAGCTGCAGGGTCGATCTTTGAACCCAACTGAAGATCTTATAATACAGTCTCAATACTACTCTCAACAACAATAATCAACAATGAAAAACCACACTCATAGTATCGACCAACCCATTCCAGGTCTTCTAGACCTTTATTTATACATTACATGGCAAAAGACTAGGTGTCAAAACCCTAGATCCAAAACCCTAGGTGTCAAAACCTAGGTCCATTTGAACCTTGTTTTCAGGGCTTCGCCAACGTGGTCCTCCTCATTTTTCGCAAGGTGCTCCAAAACACTCGTTGGTGTCTTCTTCCGCTTGCTGAGTTATCCATGATCCATATTCCTTACTACTTTATCTTCCTCGATCTTCTCTTCCAACGACTAGATTTTCCTTTCTTTTCTTTTTTCCCACTTCGACCCTTCCTCGATTTATGTGCCTTCCACACAGTTCTTACTTCACCTTTCTTCCTTAATATTTGCTTCCTTACATATCCAAGGGCCAACAATCTTGTTAGCAGTAGCCTTCCAATTTAAATGTCCGCCACAATCTCCTTCATGGAACTCCTACAATGCTTTGTCAGCTTCATCTTTTAGTAAACGATTCAGTAACATGCCTCCAACATCTTTCCAGTAAATATTTCCATTTAGAATGAAATATTTCAGAGCTTTAATTTTTAAGAATCTAGCTTTAGTCTTTGTCAGACCAGGAGGAACTTGTAAATTATGCAAGACAAAGATAAGGTCTACGTACCATGGAGAATTTGAGAATACCTCTTTGACACGTGGAGTCGCCTTCTCTCCATGTTCATCAACTGTAGCTAAAAAGTTTATATTTAAAGCATGAAAATTTGATTCAACCATCAGTTTGGCCAAACCTTGACCCTTGATCAGTTTGGTTGGTTTGATCTCTATATCATATTCAAGGATCACAACAATCCATTTCCCTCTTCTACCGTCTAGGTTGTCCTAAGTCAAAATATCTTTCACCACTGCATTAGGAACATAAGCGATGGTATGTGAATGGAGAATGTAAACTCTAAAATCTTTAATTGCTTTTACCAAGGAAAAATCTTGTTTCTCCATTATGTTGTAGTTCAATGCACTATCTCTCAATGATTTGCTGAAAAATTCTATAGGTTGTTCAAGGCCTTCAATGTTTTTCTGCAAAAGGACCGTTGCAATGGTGTGTTCGGAGGCAAAAGAAAATAAGTAGAAATCTTTAGTGTAATCTAGATTGATTAATACAAGGGATTTTGTAAGTTCTTGTTTTACTTGCTCAAAGGATTGTTTATCTTATGTGTTCCACTTTATTTTTGTATCTTTTTTAATCATATTTGTTATGTTTCTAAGGAGCTCTGCCAAATTAGGTATGAATCTCCTCAGAAAATTTATTTTTCCTATGAAGGATTGCAATTCCTTAATGTTTCTAGGATGGACTAACTTATGAATGGCTTCAATTCTGCTAGGATCTACCTTGATCCCATCTTTAGATGTAATGTGTCCTAGCAATTTTCCTTCTTCTAAACCAAACAAAGTTTTCTTAGGGTTGAGTGAGATTCCAAACTTTCTTTACTTTTCAAAAACTCTTCTGAGGTGTCGTAGGTGTTATTCATTAGTTTTTGAATAGAAAATTACATCATCCAAGTATATGAATATGAATCTACCAAGCTCATCCACAAAGGCAATGTCCATTGCTCTCTAGAATGTGGCACCAACATTCATTAAACCAAAGGGCATTTTCACATACATGAAAGTTCCCCAGGGTGTAGTGAAAGTTGTTTTTTCCTGGTCATCCGGGTGGACAAGGACTTGGTTATAGCCAGAAAAACCATCTAGAAAAAAGATCCTACTGGCTCCAACGACCTTTTGTAAGATGTGATCCATTTTAGGCAGAGGATAGTTATCCTTAATGGAAACCTTGTTGAGGTTTCTAAAATCAATGTAGAGCCCAATTTCTCCAGTTTTATTTCTAGTAGGAACCAGATTAGAAACCCATTTTGAAAATCTCAAGGGGACTATTATTTTGGCATCATACATTTTCTTTATCTCTTTTTCTATTAGGGGAATTAACTTTGGATCGATTCTCCTAAGTTTCTGCTTGAAAGGTTTATGTTCTTATTTTATTGGGATTTTGTGTTGTATGATTGTTGTGAGTGGGAAATCCCCCTACGGACTAACATCAGGGGTTAAGTAATGCATGCAGAAATGACCTAAAGTCTCCTACTTCTTACCATCATCCCAATCATAAACCCCATTATCCATATGTAAATATAAGGTTAAAAAGATCAAGTTACTATACATTAGTTTCCATGTTTGATGTCGATCCTTTAACGTTCGGTCACTCCTTGACTGCAAATCTCCTCCCAAAGATAATCTGAATTCATAAACAGACAAACAAAGAACACCAAACATGCATATGATCTATGAACTAATGGGTTAGATATTCTATCAAAATATAATAAATATTAAATATTAAAAACCTCATATGGTGGGACGAGAAAAATACTTCTTTTATTAATCTCACAAGAGTAACTTACAATAGTGAGATCGACCATTGGTCCTCGAATATGGTCTTGGTCTCCTCTTCAACTATGCTCTAACTGCTTTTGTATATGCTTCTCTTCACACAATGGTTGCAAAAGGTTGGGGTAAAGGGAATGAAAAATCGGGTAGAGTTTCTTTACAATTATTTTCCTCCTCCAAATGGGATCCCTGCCCCTTATTTTATAGGCTAAAAAGGGTTAGGTATTTGGTTGAATGACTGGATGTAGGCAGTCAAACATTTTTAGGAAACATACCCGAAAATTTGTATTTCGTCTGTAAATTTCTATTTTTCGTGCTTTTGTAGGTATACACGGGCTGTAGTGGGTCAGCTAGCATATACACGCGTGCATTAGTGGATTAGGGCGCGTGTTCCTTCAAAAAGGGTGTTTTTAAGAAGATTTGTTTAGTAGTGGCTTGGAAAAAATGGAAAATGAGATGGCCTGATGCCAGGTATGCATGTCTGGTGCAAATTAGGGTTATAACAGATGGCCCCTAATGTATGAGGTTAGAAGAGCATCTGATGGTCGAAATATATTACCAATCTTTACCAATGTACGAAACAAGTGAGCCGAGGGACCAGAGTTCGAGAGGTGCCATCTGCAAAATAACAATGGTCTCACCGAGTCCGACATACCCATGCTCGAGATGAAATAAAATCATGGTTGTCAATGAAATACATTACAGATCCATGTCATATAAATATATAAAGTGTAGCTGCGAGCAATACACAATGGATCTACATCTCGAAATAAAAATGATATACATGTATAGTATCCATCTTCCAGAAGCTAATAAGTCCTGATGGCTGGAGATGAGGCCTTTAGAGCTTGAGCAACAACTTCAAAATCTTCACAACTCGGGTAGGAGTGTAATATAAGTGTACGAATTCACTAACCAAAGGTCTTCGATGACTTGTCAGGAATGAGCTAGAGGATCTTGATGATCAGGCTAAGGGCTTCATTGATTTCTAATAAAGACTTGATTGGAATTTCGAGATGGTTGAGCATGAGGGTAGGAGACAAACTGCAGAGGGGCCGACTCAGGATTGGTAAAAAAATCCCTTGGACAATAGTACGACAAAAGATGAGACTTAGGCAACATGGTATTTGACATAAGTCTACGATGCAAGAGGCAATGCAAACTCTCCAAATGTTTGGAAGAATAACCAAACGAAGGAGGACATAGCTCTGTGTAGCGAGAACAACTTCCTAAGGTCAGGTTAAATCCAAAAGCTTGATAAACAAATGGAAGGATGTGCTTTGTCCAAGGGTGACTCATTGTGCTTCCAACAAAAAGAAAATACTTTTCCCTTCCTCTTTTTGGGGTATATTTGATTTTTTTTGTCTTTTTCAATAATTTTGGAAAGCTTGAAAAAGAATAAAAGAATGCTACGTTACAAAGGAGAATCGAGTGTCGCAAACATACTAGTTCCAAACGCAAGGAACACATGGATGCTCAGAGAAAAAGGATATATGCAGGAAAATGACACTTGAGAAAAATCCTCCATGGGCCAAGGTGTCAAGACATAGAGGGAAAGTGCTACAGGGCTTGCGTATGAGACATGCTTCAAATGGTTCAGTTGAGGGAAACATGGAGCCGGTATTAGGCCAAAGACACAGGTATGCAAATGCGATTAATAAGACACAATGGTAACATCCTTCGATGTGGTTTTAACGAGCCCATAGAAGGTAATCTCGACAATTTTTCATATTTAGAGAATCTAAAAAAGCATAAAAGGAGACTCCACTGGGGTACCTTTTTCGAAGGTAGTCTAGTTGATTCGAAAAAGGGGTAAACTAGCACCGAAAATACGTCTATTCAAAACCATTTTAATGAGTGTGATAAAGACAAGATCACTTGACAATTTTTTCATATTTAAGGAGTCTGAAAAAAAGCTTAACTATGGACTCCATATGGGATGTTATTCTGGACCATTTTAATGAGTGTGAAGGAACAAGGTCACTTTATGATGTTTTCAATTTTAGGGAGTCTAAAAAGATCTTAACTATGGACTCCGTGGGGGTTCCTTTTTCATAAATTTAGTCCCTCGAGCCCCAAAAAGGGTTAAAATCATACCTGAGAATACTCTTCTAGGGAACCAAAGCTCCTAGAGTATAACTTTGTTCGTACAGTTGACCATCCAGACCGAAAAAGGGGTAAACTACTATCGGACAGACGTGCCTTCAAATTTTAGTTTAGCGAGCGTGAAGGTCAACAAGGTCGCTCAACAATCTTTTCATTTTTAGAGGGTCTAAAAAGGGCTTAAAAGAAGACCCATTGTGTTTTTGGGAGTCCTGAGGGTGAGTTCAAGTGAGATAATGAATCGTGCAAATGAGGCTCATACTCGTAATCAGGCAAAACTAAAAAGTACTCCCCAGCCTATAGTCATCAGTGACAGCATGGACGTCAAAATGCAACTAGGATCTACCTGGGGCGATCTACTTGGGGTGCCCATGTACAGGTAGGATCTACCACCAAATTACAACACTTCTAGAGAAAAAGGAGGGTTTTGCATCGCAATTCGATGGGATCGATCCTATGGAAAAGAAAAAAAGACAACGAGGTGCAACCAGTGGAAATGGAAATCTATCTTACATGCACAAATTTGAAAAAATGACTTTTCACCAAAAGACCTTTTAAATGACCCAAATCACCCAAAAAATTCCAAATACCCAAAGTAACACTTATTGTAACATCCATTAAGAAACTCTTGAACCACTAAAATGATTTTCAGATTAGAAAAAATGACAAAGGGGTCCAAAAAATGACAAAAAGTGGCCAAAAGTCTATAAATAAAAGATGGCAGCTCATTATCGCCATTGCTAATTGAGAAATTGACTAAAAGAAAAAAATACCCCTTTGTGAAAAGAGTTAATTCTGGGAGCCTCAGTGGACGAAATGAGTTTCCTCTTGGACCAAGTAAGTACATACTAACCCCTCTTGCAATTCAATTCTTCCTTTATGCATTTAATTTTGTTTTTTGGAGGGGCGTCGACCTTTAAAAAGGTTGGGCCTACGTACACGCGGGTCGTCTTATGATATCCTGTGTGTGCACGTGGGTAGGAGAAAAACTGCACGCATGCACACACAACTGTGAACACTACAGCCTGCGTGTACCCTTCATTTTATGGAAAACAATTTAAAAAAAACAAGAGTTAACCCTCCTGAACTTTGTCTATTACAGGATGTATGTTCACTAGAGAGAGAGAGAGAGAATGAGGACATTGATATTTTGGTTGACGAGGACCCTAATGCTCTTGCCACATTATTGCAATGTGTTTTGTTAAAGTTTTTCCATTGTTCTTTCATGCGAGCACAACCTAGGCTACTGAACACCTTGGTTGAGTATTGGCATCCTGATGCAGAGGCCTTCATGCTTGAGGGACATTCGTTGACTCCAATGACCGAGGATATCTACTTTCTCACTTTTCCCTCTGAGCCTCACTATTGGACACACCTACCACACTTAGAGGGGGGGTTGAATGAGTGTGGGGCTCTTTTTCCCAAAACTTCCCTCTTCACATAAAACTCCTTAGTTAACATTCAACATTTATTCATTACCCATTATTGTCATTTATAACCAGTAGCTGTGAACATATATCAACAACACATATCATCAATAAGTTATCACCACAAGTAACACACAGAACACAAGATGTATGTACAATTTTTCTTTTTATTATGGACAACAATCCAGGGTTTATCAGCAACAACTGAATAGAGTACAACTCTACAAGAGCACTAGCTCTATAATGCAAGATTCATCTTACAACCTTAGCACCAACTGATATGAGGCAAAGATCCTCAACAAATATCAATCTGTCAATAGGTATGCGACCTGTCAATAGTGCAACCCGCGTGTGTACGCGCCTTGGCTCACTACAACCTGCGTGTGCACGTGGATAGTGTATAATGAAACATGCGTATGCTTCTGAGCAACTAGGGGTTTTCTTTGCTTCACATGCTCATATCCTCTGCAACCTGCAATCACTTTCTCTTCTATCTTCCACTGTCCAAAATGACCTACATACAGTCACAACATCTCCAAGCTCTCTAATAGCTTGCTCATGCTCCACAATAGATCAATATGAATGCTATCTCAAACATGTATGAGCATCTAGTATACCATAGCGATCATGTCACCATTGAATCACAAGAGTATTGATCACTCTATCAACCAAATCAACCAAACTGAACCACATCATAGAATCCATACCAAGAATTCCCTAAGCATTCCCATCACATCAAACAATATTATTCATAAAGACAATAATGTAATCATACCAGTGTCTCAATGATAGATCTGAGGCCATAGAATGCAGATCTGGAACCTTCCTAATCATCCAAGAGCTTGACACCAGCTCAAACACAAGTCTTCATTATTTTGTTGACCATACACTCCTTGTCTTTAGACAGCCTGCATATGCCTTAATATATATGCACCCTAAGCATAGACAACTCGTGTATACCTCAGAAACTAAGGTTTATGAAGTTCCAAGATTTTTTTCGTCAAGATCTTCGACATTGTTGAAACTTTGATGCATCCATGAGATCCTCTTCTCTCTCTGTTCCTCAGAATAGATCTTCAATCATGCTCAAGAGATCCACACCAATAATGCTCAAGAAGCTCTCCATCAATACTCCACAAGATAATCTCACTAGAATCTCTCCATTGATCCACAAAAAGGATGATCTACAAGAGACCATAGCTATCTTATTTATACTTTCATATTCTAGGTCACTTAACCCATTTTTAGGTTACTTAACCTATTTCTAGGTCACTTAACCTATTTTCCATATTTTAGGGTTAACCACTTTCCATGAATAGAAAGTTCTCCAATACTTTATCATTTAAATATTCCTTCTTGATTTTTTCACTTTACTTTATCATTTAAATAATCCATCTTGATTTTGTCACTTTACT
>SNQJ01S0123725.1:24559-39250 GCA_010110895.2 Picea sitchensis
ATAAGGGGACCACTTTGGAGTTCATCCATTTGTGCACCTTATCAATCATGATAAGACAATAATGAGTCATATTTTCATCAAACAAACTATGCATTATCATCTATCAATGACAACTCATTGATCCATCTTCATCTATGCATCATATCAATGATCCATCTTTATCAATTACTTTCCACTTTGACATCTATCATTCTCATCAAGGACAATATATATACATTGTTCAGCAATCATCAATCAATCAATTACTTGACATCTATCAATGACATCAATCAATCAAACCATTTACATCAATGACATATGATCCAACAATATCCCAAATAATCAAACCATTGGCATCAATGACAACATGATCCAACACTCACAACATATCAGAGTTGATTGAAATCCATTGTGAAGTCGACACAGACAAAACATGCACATAGGTGCCGATAAGCAATATTTCAAACTTATCACTGAAGGTGATAGTGTTTCTTATTGGGCGGATCATTAGGTCTACATCTTTGCATCAGGCTTCCCGAGTGCACATGAATTGTGCGGTGCAATGCTTAAATGCACAAATTTTTGACTGGAGCACCACATTACTAGATTGTATGAAGAGGAAGATAACATAGTGTCGAATGTGGAGACACAAAAACTTTGGGTTTGGGACTATTCTTTGTGCTTTCTTCTTCTTAGAGAGTGCCTAGTTTCAGTCCTAGAGAAACGATACGAGGGCACCGTGCCTCTCACCCCGCGCTATGCAGATGGGCAGCACTATTGCCACGACAAGGGGGAGGAAGGACTATTGAGGCCTTTGACGACAAGTTTTTTGCTTGATGGGCGCGATAGATTACGGCCATAGAGGACTACCCCTATGTCAGGATCAACTTCTCTTTTGTTTGTCGGTACCTCCCGAAGAGGAGCGAGGAAAGATTGGTAAGTTTGTTTTTTTTGTTTTCTGAAGTTATTTAATTTTTATGTTTTTTCATATATATCAAAAAAAAAATTGTGTACCAGAGTATCTAACAACTATGTATATGTTCTATGCAGATGTGGGGCCAATGCGTCCAGCGGACTTTTCGAGGACTAGGCGACATCCTCAACCAGAGGCAGGACCAACTGCGGTCAGTGTACCAACAATAGCAGGGGGACCTCCAACTGGAGAGGCTGAGAGAGTATTGAGATGGGTAGAGCGAAACCTCACCGTGCTTACTCGGACAGTCCCCATGGCGGAGATCGAGGATCTCCCACTGTCCATGCAAACTCGTGTTGTTGGGGTACCACGACCTGGGTACAGATATTTTGGCATCTGGCTAACGTTTTTTTTCACTATGACAGGGCCCACAGGTCCCACCCTTATCTTAGACTAGACTTCTTATGTGCTGAGGGCACTGTTTGTATATTTTTGAGGGCATAAGCCACGTGACTCTTTACTGGACACATATTTTTTGAGGTGCTCGCACCCACTTATGTACTCTGATACTTTGCGATATATATATGCATATTTACATATTTTTGTATTTTATGGATTACATTTATTTTCGAATGTATTTACATGTGTGTGTGTGTTTTTTTTATTCTTACATGTGTGTAAGTGACCAATCTAATATATGATTAGCTAGAGTATATGTAACTTGATTTAATATCCTAGGAACATGTATATACATAATGTAATCAAAGCTTCATTCTAAGAGACGTACCCTAAGGAACCATCAGTGTGGAGTAGGATCATTAACGTGGTAAACTCCATTTAACTGAGACACAACCAACTGAGCATCTAAATATACCAGGAGGTGAGAGATACCAAGCGACAAAGCATCACGAAGCAACTCAAGAACTACGTTGTATTTGACGACATTGTTTGTGGTGTCACCTAAATAGATACCTCCTGAAGATAGAAACTGGCCCTGAGGTGTGAAAATCACCCAAGCTACAGAAGCAAGCCTCTGAGTGTGCCGGCTAGCACTGTTCGAAAACCCAACAAACACTTCTAATTCACTTGACATCTGCCACAGTATAAAAGATAACATAAAAAATGACACGTCCATAAAACCAAAAGACAAAACTAAAAATAATAGTACAAAGACTATACATATGTTACAAAATTCACCCAAGGCAACCCACCTATGAGTAATACTTCTTGAGGTAGAGCCCATTTCTACACTCTGCCAAAAAATTTCCCTCTAAGTCCACCAGACGATAAGCACCCTTTTGTAGTACTTATTTTACGATGAAAGGTCCAAACCACATGGGTTTGAACTTTCCTGCCCCCAGGGGGTCCTTATCTTGGTCATAGACCAAGACAAGGTCGCCTTCATAGAAAATCCGAGGAAGAATGGACCGATCATACTGACACTTGAATTTTTGTTTGTGTGACTCATTAGCTAATGCCACATCACAACGCTACTCATTGAGTTGCTCGAGATATAATAAACGCTCCTCAAGCGATGAAGTGTCTGGTAATAATTGTACTGCCAACTTTAAAGATGGGATTTGACACTCGATGGGTAAGACTGCTTCCAACTCATAAACGAGTTGAAAAGGTGAGAAACCGATTGCAGTCTTAACAAACGTTCGGTAAGCCCATAATGTCGAGTATAACATCAAATGCCAATTGAATTGGCCGAATTGATCATTCGTTGTAGAATGGTCTTAAAAGATTTATTTACATCTTCCACTTGACCATTTTCTTATGGGTAGTAGGGCTATGAATGTTCTTTCCGAAACCCAAGCTTTGACGTTAACACGGTCATCATTTTGTTCTGAAATTGACTTCCATGGTCAGTGACAATATCTCTTGGGATGCCGAACCTTGTTATTATCTGGTTGAACAAAAAGAGAGTTGTTGTCTCCCCATCATATTTGAACGTTGGCATAGCTTCGACCCACTTGGTGAAGTAGTTTATTGCTATGATGATATAGCAGTTCCCCCTTGCTGAAGGGGGTTTCCATGTAGTGTAATCAATCCACCATTTAGTGAAGGGACCAACGGTAAAAATGAGAGACATGGGAGCAGGGTGTGCCCTCATCTTCCAAGAGAATATCTGACATGAGTGGCACTTCTTAACCAATTCAACACAATATTTGATTAATGTCGGCCAAAAGTAACCGGCTTGTAGAATATTTTGGGTTGTTGCCAACCCAGACAAATGACCGCCACATGCTCCAGTGTGGCAATCGTTAAGCACGATTTCCGCTCCTTCATGAGTGAGACATCGGTGAAGGATGTAGTCTACACCTCGATGATACAAAGTGTCCTCGAGTATGAGATAGTTCTTGGCCTGATGACATATACGGCGATGCTCATCATGAGAAGCAGAGGTGGGACACTTCAAAGTCTGGAGATAGACAAGCACATCTCCATACCAAGGGTCAGAATATGCGATCAAAAACATGTCTCCTTGGATAGGTGACTCGTCGGGTATAACATCACCTCATTCGACCGAAAGTTCCGATATGAGTTCCATGGAGACCATTGACTTTTTGGATTTCGCCGAAATGAACTCCAAGTCGAATTCCTAGAGGATAACTATCCATCTACTGATATTTCCACCGATGACTCATCATGTCAATACGTATTGAAATGGATTCACAATGGCAATGATGGTGGTCTTTCAAAACAAAATTTAATAACGAAACCGTTGGACAGCATGGACTGCTGCCAACACAAGTTTTTCAATGTGGGAATAATTGAGTTCCAGTCCAACTAGGCCTTGGCTCAGGTAATAAATCACGTATTCTGAGAGAAAATCATCCTCCTGAACTAAGACCATACTGATAGCCGACTCCACAGTGGCCAAGTACAATACGAAATATTTATTATAATTGGGTGGCCGAAGAAGAGGGGTATATATGAGGGCACGTTTCAACGCTGTGAAAGAGCATTGAGCAGGTTCGTCCCAATGAAAATGAACGTCCTTCTTCAATAAACGCATAAAACCCTTTGTGATCTCAGCATAGTTTGCGATGAAACGTCGTAAAAGGTTTGATTTTCCTTGCAAACTTTGAAGCCGAGGGATGGTGCAACTGAACTATTGCAACTGAACTATTGCCTCAACCTTTAGAGGATCGACCATGATCCCTATGGTCAAAACTATGAAACCTTGCATATGACCCGATGTGACGCAAAAACTGCACTTGTTTGGATTCAAGCGGATTCGGTAGTAATGACACCATTCAAGGATAAGTCATAGGTGTGCCAGATGATCAACTCTCTTGCGAGATCGTGACGCTAAATCATCGAGATAAGCCTCGACTATGTGTTTGAGGTCATGGAAAGAAAAAGACATGGCCCGTTGAAACGTAGCTCCAACATTTTTTAGACCAAAAGGCATCTTCTGATAAGAGAATGTACCCCACGGACAAATGAAATCTGTTTTGTGTTGGTCTTCAGCTTTGATCTGTATCTGATTGTATCCCCAAAAAGCATCCATGAAAGAAAAGGCCTCGCAACCTGCACATTCATCGACTATCTGGTCAATAAAAGGCGCGGGGAAATTATCTTTTGGGAAGGCCTTGTTCATATCACGAAAGTCTGTACATACGTGAATCGTACCTTATTTTTTATTGACTAGCACGAGATTCGACACCCATTGAGTCAATTGGACGGGGTAGATGAAACCAACTTTAAGTAGTTTCTCTACTTCAGCCTTAATAGTTGTTTCTTTCTTAGGATTGATCGGATGAAGTTTTTGCCAAACTGGCTTAATATCAGGATAAGTCATGATTTCATGTTCGACGATTCTTGGATCTATTCCTGGCATTTCCTTGTAAGACCAAGCAAACACGTTGCAAAATTATTTAAATAAATCCGTGTAGATTTGAATTTCCTCAGGGGAGCAGTCTTCTCCGACGAAGATATTCTCCATGATGTCAGGGGTTCTGGATATGTCGATAGGTATTGTTTAAGATATTGTTGCCATATTTCCTTCGGCATAAACTGCATGCATTGCCAAAGGATTAATAGGACAAGCTTTATCTCCATTCATATTCAGAGTGAATTCACCTGCTTCAATTCGTCTTAACTCTGGGAGGAAGTAAGATCTATGATGAAGATCATCCCAGGCTCTGTCCAGACTAGTCATTGCCTTGATATTCACCTCGTCTGAGGGAAAGACTAAGTCTAAAGAATCTGTATCAGTAAGGGAACCTTGAGCACAAATAGGCTTGAGCATCGGATCTAACTCTTATGTAAGAGTCAGGTCGGGGTCAACGAAAGCTCGCTGAATAATCGAGTATGAAACTTTTGTTGCGGACAGAGGCATGGACATGCCATGGTGCTCTGTCCCCTCCATTGTAGCTAATGCGGAAGGAATATTCCATGGATCATTAAAGTACGTCGTGCGAAACGACGAGAGTTGAAAAATTTTGGCCCGAGGCTGGTCAGGGACAACCGACATGAAATGGACATTGTTGGTCGGAAGTGGGTAATCGAAAGCACCCATCAAAGGTGGGCACAAACCAACCCCTACGTTGACAATTTTGGGCTGAGGGTTTTCAATCATTGGGACCGTGGAGACCCCCGATGAAGGGTTAGGATGAGAGAAGGATAACTGATCAATGGTCACAATCCGACCCTCATATGGAAACAACAAGACCCAGAAAACCGTCATGACCACTGCATAACATAGGTCCAACTCCCTCCTAACAAGATATTATAGTCGAGAGACGCATCGACTACTTCTACTTTGATGCACATAGTTTTCCCCCCTAACTGCAGGGGGAAGGAGGGGATGATCCCATGTGGATAGAAATAACGATCATCGAAAGTTGTAAGAAGAGTAGGTGACGGAGACAAAATGGGTTGGCCGATGGCCTTCCAACACGCCAAATACATAACGCATGTCAAGGCACTGTCATCCACCACTATACGGAAAATATTATGGGTAAAAAATTTTGTGGTGTAAGCCACTACTATTTGAAAAGCTACGTGGTAAAGAAGATGAGGTTTTAAGTCAGTCGTATCAAGCATGATCGTTCCCAGATTACAAGTCTCAACAGATCCTAAGGTGGCTAATGAAGCCTTTCTCTTGGAAGGGAAAATATGGAGGACTTCCAAAGAAGACATCACACAAGGGGTTTGTGATAAATCCTCCACCACAGAGTAGTTCTGGGTGGCTCATGCATTTAGATTGTGAGAAGCTTTCTTGAACGCACCTTTTGGGATGCGATTCATTGTTTCGCCCAACGTCTTCTCAATATGGAGAGGAAGAGGTGG
Organism: Picea sitchensis; assembly: GCA_010110895.2. NCBI lineage: Eukaryota > Viridiplantae > Streptophyta > Pinopsida > Pinales > Pinaceae > Picea > Picea sitchensis. The sequence goes on from SNQJ01S0123725.1 coordinate 30,756, forward strand.
GTTTTCGGATTCTTTGCCCTTCTCAGAGGTGCTTGGCTTTCCATAATCATGTGCTCTACTCAATATATAAGAATCACCTTTCATCATATACACATTTGCAGACGAAGAATTACTCGCAGATGGAGGGGGTCCTTGACTGTCCCCTTCCATGCTCGAGGATCCTTGAGTTAGATTTTTCCTGTGTGGAAACGGGTTTGTTAACACGATAGGCTATTGTTGTGCCAATAACTTATGGGCCTTCGCAAGCCGAGGGCACTGATGGGTTGGGTGGTCTTCCTTGAAAACATTACAAGGATACTTCGACTTCTTCTTTTCAGTGTCACCCCCGCCATCATTATCGATGGGTTTCTTATCCACCTTGCCCTTCTTTCATTGTTTCTTCTTTCCATCAGGCTACTGGGTGGCCTTTGGGTTTGTCATTTGCACACTATGTACATTCAACTTTTGGGTAGGGGTAGCAGCCGAATCGGTGGTCTGGCTGGCCACTGTCTAATGTATTGACAATTATTGCAATTGATTTGACAATGGATTAGTGGGATTCGTTTGTGTTGAACCAATAATGTCGTCGGCATGTGGTCCAGACCTTTGTTTGGTCTTGNGACAAGTATTAACCTCGGTGCATCTGGAAAAATTTCATAAAGTAAACCAGACTGAGAGTAAATCAACTCTAGTTGTTGAGATCTCATTATCGCATCTTCCTCAGAAAACACCCCAGATGTTGCGACATCTTTAGATAATTGGGGTACCAAAGACTTAAGGAACCACTCTAGCAGGAATGCTAGTGGGACTGGCACTTTTATCAAGCTCTTCCAACGTCTCCATTCTTGAATGTGATCCGAGATATGGTCCGCTTTTGCCTGTTCGAAGTTGGTCAACAATTCAGTGCCGGCGTCATATCTCACAGGTAATTGGAAATGTTTTAAGAAAGCCATTTCCAATTCGCTGAAGGAAGATTATCATGAGAGGTCGAGCTCGATGTACCATTTCGCAACACTCCTTATGAGAGTGGGTTGAAACAATCACAACCGGATGGAGTCGTCTCTCAAAGAGTTGGACTAGCACCATAAGTGGAAGGTAGTCACGTGATCGCTAGGATCTTCTTTAGGCTTGGCTTCGAACTTTGGAATGTTCGAAGGAAACTTGGTCGACATAGGAGGCTAACTTGGATCATGACAGATGGGGTCATTTAATAACATTTTCAATTCTGGAAAGTGTAGAGTTTCCAGAAAGGGTAGTTTGGGTTGTGGATTGTAACCAGGGAAAAAGGAGCCTGGAGTTTGGATGGCACTAGGTTTCCAGGAAAAGTTAGGTTGTTGGCTTTGGTAATAAACATGGTTGTGACCGGCGTACGGATTCTGTGCTTGTTGAGACATCATCGACTGATTCCTGAAATAGGATGTAAAGGGATGGGCTTGCGTCACATTCCAAGGATTTTGGGAAGGGTTTCCCCCTGCCGATCCAAAGGGCATAGGTGATGAGCCTTACCCTAGGTTCCATTGGGTATGGAAAGGGTTGCCCTCGACCAACATCCCAAACAAGGGAACTGGTCCTTGCCACGGATTCCAAGGTCCTTGTGAGGAAGGAATTCCTAAGTGTGCCCCCTGTGTAGGAATAGTACTCTGTACAGGATGCTGTTGTCCATAACCAGGGTTTCCCCCGACTGAGACGACAACTGATGAGAAGGCGTTGTGACCAAACACGTCGAACAAAGAGAAAGGTGTTGAACCAACCAGCATGTTATAAGAAGGGAGTGCTTGATTACCTACTCCAAATGAGTTTACGTTTGGCCCAACAGAGTGTTGATGAAAACCACCGAGCGAAGGGGACGAAGGAGGTATATGACGTACGCCGTAAGGGAAAGTGATAAAGGGAGATGAAGTGCCCCCCATAGATCCTTGCGAAAAAGTGTTGGAACTCCCTGCCCCTAGACCTAAATTCTATATATTGGAGGAGGAAAGTACAATACTCGGACTGAAGCCAGGCATCCTGTATGAGAACATAGGGTTTGTCGCACTCTGGGTAAACAGAGCAATGATTGTCGCCATAGACGGAAATGGACCGCTGGCCAAGGTAGAAGCAATCGATACCATAGTGGCCCGGACCAACGACGGTTGGTTAGGAGGTGGAACACCCCCTATAGTGATAGTCATGGAGGGAATATGAGTATTCCTAGAATAAGTAGCAGTGTTTGGTTCCATTGCTACTTGAGACACTATCAGGCGCTTGTAAGGATAAACATGTACGACGATGGGCATTGATAGATCAATGTTCGGAGGTTTGTATGGACCAATAGATTCTGATCCAAGGTATGAAATGGTTGGCTCCTCTAGAATCAATTGTTATTCTCTTGAATATGGGGCGAGCACTATTTCCTGTAACCCGATTGTCTCAAAATACCCTTGATGGTCTAGTTTTCGCCTTAGTGGTGGCGGGGGGGTTCGAGGTCAACTGGTGGTAGGACCAAAATCCTTCGCGACCGGTGAAACTCCTATCCTCCACTGTGTGATAAGATCAAATACACACTAGCGCTATCTATAATCGTTTGAAAACCATCACACACTAGAAAAAATACCTATGAGATAAAACAAGCAGTCACTAGCTAGTTGGAAGAACAATTACAACAACCAACACTAGAGCAACTTACCGATGCAAGTGCAAATTGAATACATAATCACCCTCTGGGTATACTCTACAAATCATGGATTGATTTATATCCTAGGTACCGCAATATACCCCCGTAGTCACCTGTGTAAGTCACTAGAATTATAGGCAACTAGGTTTCCAGCATGCAAACAATCACCAGGTGGGTATAATCGACAGTCGAGTGGACCGCAATGAGCAGGGTATCAAGCCCAAAACCTATCAAGGGTATCGAAAGCAAGTGTTTCGGAAGATGACTCGGGACCTCGAATAGATTCGAGACCCACAAAGCTCCGTGGAAAATGTGATCAACGAAATCCCAAGATAAGCCCTCTATATGCATTCCCCACTATGCTTGGTCCGACTTTGGAGGGGTTATCTCTGCTACCTTTCTGCACGCGACCTCATTTTTAGCCCCTGTGTTAGAGGGGGGTCCCAGATAACTTTAAAGATACTGGACTTTTATCACTCCCTAACACAAACTCTTATGTTTTTTTTTGCAGCCTTGAAGAGTTTCCTCTCCAATCCTAAATCAAGGCTCTAGCCTAGACTAGCTGATGGACCCTACAAACATAAACTCTAGTTTCTTTTAATTAATCATTAATTTTAGTGGTTGTCTTAAGTCAAAGGGAATGAAAATGAAACCAGTAATGCTTTTTAGAGATGAAAGAGAAGAGCATATAATGAGACTAGAAACAAATTACTTCTTCACAAATTCAAATTTGCACATTCAAACTCTTTAACCAACTTCTCAAACTTTTTTTTTTCTAAGATATTTTAACAGAAAACTCAAAAAAAGCTTTCACTCAACTACGAGCTACTTATTGTCCTAAGTCAATCAGCCAAGAACTTAGGAAAAAAATATTTTTCCTGATGATTACAACAAACAACCAACTACTTAACCAAACCAAGAAATAAAGATTTTTTTTTATTGTTTAATTCTTAGAAAGAAAAAAGGGAAAAATGACGACAACTAAAGACCAAGAAATGAATTATGGCCTAAGCGCAGATCCAAAGAGTTACTGACAACAACACATAAGCTGATTGAAGCAAACTCTCAAACTTGTCTAAAAACCCTATTACAGAAAAACAGAGGAAAACTTTTAATGAAAAATAAAGCTATGTTGTAATAAAACCTAAGATACAAACTTCTATGACAGAGACCCAGACTAGGTCAAGAAAATCCCTGAGAGGTGTGACCCCTGACAGGGAAGAGGATGACTACCTCTTCTAAAAAAAAAAAAAATTGTCAATAGGTATGCTACTGACAGTTCAACAGCCAATGGATGTACGCGAGTTGTGTAAGGTCAAGATGTGTGTGCATGCGTGTAGGCCCACCATAGGCCGAGTGAACCTCTGCAACTCCTCAAAAATTGAAAAACAAGCAATCAGGCACTGGCAGGGAGTACTAGTACTGAGAACTAGAATCCATTGAAGACACAAAAACTTACTTTGACAGAAAAAGATGAAAGGAAACTTTGTTAAAACCAAGCTAATCTGAGGTTATACCTAGGCTACAGACTGTAACAACAAAGATCAGAACTAGATCTAGAAAACCCCTGAGAAGGATCACTTCTGACAGGGAAGAGGATGACTGCCTCTCTTTAAAAAACAATTATGAACTCAGACACACTACTGATCCTTCAGCGTCTAATGTATGTACGCTGGCTGTGTGAAGTCAGGGCACATGTACACACGTGCAGGACTTCTACAGGTCGTGTATGCCTCTGTAGCTTCTCGAAAAATAAAAACAGTCAAGCGAAGAAAGCAATGAGTACTGGTATGGAAGACCAGAATCTCTACTAGCTCAGACTCTTGCAGAAACTCAGAAAAAAGGTGATAAAACGAATTTAAAACACCCAAAAGTATCCCCCAAAACCCTAGAGATCTCCCCAATATGGTCGCCAATTCTGTTGTGAGTGGGAAATCCCCCTATGGACTAGCATTAAGGGTTTTGTAATGCATGCATAAATGACCTAAAGTCTCCTACTTCTTACCATCATCCCGATCATAAACCCCATTATCCATATGTAAATATAAGGTTAAAAAGATCAAGTTAATGTACCTTAGTTTCCATGTTTGATGTTGATCCTTTAACGTTCGGTCACTCCTTTACTGCAAATCTCCTCCCAAAGATGATCTGCATTCATAAACAAACAAACAAAGAACTCCAAACATGCATATCATCTATGAACTAATGGGTTATAGATTCTATCAAAATATAATCAATATTGAATATTAAAAACTCATATGGCGGGACGGGAAAAGTACTTCTTTTATTAATCTCACAAGAGTAACTTACAATAGTGAGATCGGCCACTGGTCCTTGAATTTGGTCCTAGGATCCTCTTCAACTGTGCTCCAATTGCTTTTCTATATGTTTCTCTTCACATAATGGTTGCAAAAGGTTGGGGCAAAGGGAATGCAAAATCGGGTAGAGTTTCTTTACAATTATTTTCCGCCTCCAAATGGGACCTCTACCCCTTCTTTTATAGGCTGAAAAGGGCTAGGTATTTGGTTGAATGACAAGATGTAGGCGGTCAAACAGTTTTAGGAAACCTACCTGAAAATTTGAATTTCGTCTGCAACTTTCTATTTTTCGTGCTTTTGTAGGTATATGCAGGTTGTAGTGGGTCAGGGAGCATATACACACGTGCAATAGTGGAGCAGGGCAAGTGTGCCTTCAAAAAGGGTGTTTTTAAGAAGATTTGTTCAGTAGTGGCTTGGCAAAAATGGAAAATGAGATGGCCTGATGCTAGGTATGCATGTCTGGTGCAAATTAGGGTTATAACAATGATACGAGTGTCATAAGACTTTAAATATTCATAGCTCCAAGAAAAGACATCTACAAATTCCTTGAACAATTCAAGATATTTGTGTTTTTTCTCAAGGGGTAAAGATTTATATAGCTTGATCATTTTTGTTTTTTCATATATTCCTATATTACAATTCTCAACCTCTTTTCCAGTAGGTTCAATTTTAGGCTTTTTTTCTACATCAGTGAAATCAAACAATTATTCTAAAGGAACTAATCCTCTATGTAAAATATTATTCTTCAATTCCATGATATCTGAGTCTTCATCCTTTTCATTTATTTTTTCTGAATCTAGTTTATTTACACTATCATCTTCTAAATATAGTTTATTTACATTATCATCATCACTATCTAAATCAATATTTCCACACTTGAATTCATTTTTAGACTGCAGGAAATCATCAATATGTTCATCATTACCAAATACTTTCCAGTACCTGATATTATCCAGGACAACAGGCCTGCATTTCACCTCCACAGTGTATTGGTGATTTGGATGGAAATGCATTTTACAAGTGGTTGCCGAAGTAGCCAATCCATCTGCAAGTATGTTTTGGCCTCTGGGAATTACATGCAAGTCAATTTCAGTGGAACATTGTAGAAAATCCAAAATGACATTTCTATAAGCTCTTAGTCTAGGATGTTTGGCAGAATACTCACCTTTGATTTGTTTAATGACAAGTTCAGAATCACCTCTTACCATAATCCTTTTGGCACTAAGTTTCTTCAATAACTTCAGGCCAAGAATCAATGCTTTATACTCAGCTATGTTATTGGTGCATTGGAAATTTAATTTATAAGAGTGACTTTATGAATACTTATCTTTATGATTATGCACCCATACCCCATCTCTGGCTCCTTCCTTACTAACAACTCCATCAAAATCCATACTCCATAGAGGGCATGTTGGTTCATCAGTTTCTGTTGTCAACATTTTACTTTCCTTAGGGATTTCTTTACTTTCCTCCAAGCCAGATGCATCATCTTCCAGTTGTTCTATTTGATTGTCTAAGTCACCATCATTATATAAAATGAATGAATCCAGTTCATAATGAACATAGTACAAAGGATAGTTATGTTGTTTCTCTTGACTGCTAACCATGTATTTCATCAGAGTCTCTCTGTATAATCTTCTATGTTGACCAAATAAAGGAATGGTGGCATAAGACATATCTAACTGTAAAGTACCCTTCAACTTGGCACCCCATGATCGAGATAATAACATACCATATTTCAGAGGAATGTCTGCAGCTACAATATCTATCACCATGCTTTTAGCTGGGATTTGTTCCAAGGGAATACACAAATATTTAATCAGACCTATGCATTTAACCTTGCTAGAGTCAAAGGAGTATAAGTCCTTGTAAGGCCTAGTGATATCAAGCCCCAACTTCTCCATCACAGCCTTGGGCATAAGATTTTGAGAAGCACCAAAATCTAGCATAGTGTTGTGTAATGTCTTGTCATGAATATTCAGACTGATGTAAAAAGGAGGAACAAAACCATTGTCAGTTTTTCCCTCAACCTCAGGACCAAACATCATCTCAGGTTGATCATCATCAACATTCACAATATCTGTGCCTACTCTTGGTTCTATGTTTAATGCTTTGATCACCTGTGATTTGTAAGAATTTTGGTTCATTAGTTCTGTCAAATGAATAGGAATTTTTAGTTTGGCCAATTCACTTTCCAAGATGAAAGTGGTTGAAGTTATGCTATGGCTCTGCAATTCTGATTTATCAACCACATTTTTTTGTGCAGTATTACTTGGATGACTTGTGGATGTGACCTCAGTTTGAGCTATTCTTGGTGAAGATTCAAGAGTTCTTTTGGCAAGAATCTTTGAATTTTTATTTTCTAGGACTTTCTTAGGAGAAGTATCTGAGGTTTTCTTATCTTCAACAACCTTCTTAGTTGGGTTGTCATCAGACTTCTTACTTCTCAAGTTGTATTTTCTATGGACTTCCATTATTACATTCTCAAAGGCTTTTTGTTCAGACTCTTCCTCATTTACTTCTGTCTGTGAAAGGAGAAACAAGTCATGTTCTTCCTGTGTAAGAAAAATGGAATCATTATCATTAACCCCCATAAGGTTTATGTGAATGTCTTCAAACTCCTCAATTATCTCTTCCCCTTCATAAACATATTTTTCTTGAAGAGGAGGCCTAATATGTTGATCAGGACCTCTATGTTCCCTTTGGTCTCTTGGCTCTCTCGGTCTGATCTCGGGAGGGTTCCTTCTAAAATTTGGATTTCAAATTTAAGGAGCAGGTTGATTGTCTCTAGGAGGGTTTATATCTCCAATTTATAGTTTTTCCATTAATATCCCCACAATTCTAACCAAAGAATCAATTTTGGCATCTGAAGTAGAGGTAGAAGTAGAAGGTTCTTCTTTAATTGTAACTCTCCTTTCTGTTCTCTGCCTAGCTCTCCAGGCCAACATATTTTCTTCAACACTTACAACACTCTTCTGCATATATTCTAGGGTGGAAAATTTTCTTTCTCTTAGTTGGTAGGACATATCAGCGTCAAAACCATCAGGGAACTTGATTAAGGCCAAGACTTGAGGAGGTTTGATATCAGAAGGAATTGTGTTATAGATATTATTGAAACGAATGCAATAGTCTTGTACTGTTTCCCCTTGATTTCTTTTGATATTTTCATATTCTGATAAAATTTGGAGAGGGATTTTCTTTACCTCCCATCTGTTGAGAAAATTTTGGTGGAAAGAAGCAATATCAACAATGCTAGCAACACATAATGTATTAAACCATTTTTTTACCTTGCTAGTTAAGATTTGTGCAAAGCGTCTCATTTGAACATTTGCCTCATCAACTTCCTACAAATCGAAGTAATCATTCATTTTATCCACATGTTATTGTGAATTAAGGGCTCCAGTACCATCAAACTGAGGAAGCCTAGTTTGATAGTCTCATGGAATGTTATGTAAAGGAGCAACTGTTATCGGACTAATCGGTAGGTGCGGACACTAACTGATCTCCCTAGATCCACCTAGATCTAGAACAAAACACACCAGAAC
>SNQJ01S0123726.1:0-10848 GCA_010110895.2 Picea sitchensis
TCCCTTTAGGGGTTTTCTAACTGGAGTGGCAGAAATAACTCTTTTTAACCTCAATTGATGAGTCTTGTTGACAATTCTTGCACATGTTATTACCTTTTGATTTGGGTTTGCGTTTCTAGTTTTTTCCAATGATCGTTTGTTGACGTGACACCCCAGTTTTGATCCCTAGACTAGTAATGTAAATGTATATGATGAATGGCTAAAAGCCGAACAATTGTAATTTGTAGCTTGATATTGAATGCTAATATAAAATTTAAGAGGAATTTAACTTGATATTGTTGTTATTAAGAGGAATTTAACTACAATTGAGAGTCCTTGGACTCCTGATAATGAGATTTCCTAGACAACCCATGTTGGAGCTATGGAGGGAAGTGCAATAGCCCGATGGAATGCTTAGCAAAGAAGGGGATCTCATTCCTTGGCTTGTGCAGGTTCATGGGGAAAGAGGCCTGTGGTTGGCATTGTTGTAGGTGGAAAATTGACTTTGAACGTGGAAATTTGGCTATGCAAAGAGAGTTAGACCCAACAATAGGTAAATTCTCCCTTGTGGACTCATCATGACCTTCAAAATCATCATATTAATAGATGCCCTAGAGTCAAGCATGCAATTATGAATCCATAAGTCATTTATTGCCAAGGAGATGAAAAAAGGTGCATGTTCCTCCTTAGTTTGCTCAAAGTGATTAGCTTGTAACAATATGGAAGGATCTTCAAACATCTCCTGATCATTCGAGAACCCTCTTGTCTCCTCCAAATAAGGGATCTCCAACATCCAACGAATCCTCTTAACCCTTTGTAAGATAGAAACCATGTTAGTGCTTAGGTCCATATTATCATCCTTAGGTATCAGATGGGGTCTTTCCTGAGGAAATTTAGGGTCACTAGGAGGAGGTTGAGGTGCATCCTTTCTCCTAGTGTGCACTTGTAACTCTTTCTTCCTAAGCCTCTCCTTTGATTCCTCATCCATTTGGCATAATAACTCCATCCTAGCCGAAGGTGCATCAAGTATCAGAGCCTTTTTAAAGATTGTTGCTGTGCACCTGGCGACTCCATTGTGACGACTCCACTGTGGTGAACTTGCCGTGTTAATTGTGGCTTTTAGGGGTAGAAAAACACGGTCTCATCCACAACTGCCTCTGGCTACACCTGAAATTGATCCAGAGGTGGTCCTCAGAAAAGGAAAGGCCCCTGAAGAAGAAGCTCCCGCCGTTGAAACAGGTAATCCGCCATCTCCTTCTGTAAGAACTCCATTTTCTCCTCCTTAGTTTCTTAATAGACTTTCTTCAGAGGTTTCCCATTTCCTGAATTTTGGGAGTGTTCCTGCTAATTTTTCCCCTCCTGGTGTGGGATTGGAGGGAGAAATCCTTGTCACTCCCCTCTCCTCTGAAGTTGTTCCTTTGCGTAGACCCGAGACTACAGAAGATTTCCCCACTCCTGCACGAAGAGGAGCGCCTGCTGACTTGAGCTCGTTAGCCTTCTCCTTAAATCCTCTCTTGTTTCCCACTCCACTTCGAGACTCATTCCCAGCACCCCCTTCGCGAATTCCCTCTCCTCCATGTTCTCCTCCACCTAATATCCCTATGGTAGGAGCAAATCCCCCTATGAACAGAATGGAGGCCATTATAGCCGCTAGGTATGCTCCCCTCGTGCTACCGCAACCTCCCAATGCCCTCCCAGCAGATGGTTACCTCAAGTTGCTGCCCAAGTTTACGGGTGAGGGGGACATAACTGCATAAGAACACCTAGAAGCCTTTTACAGTTTCAAAGATGATAATAACATCATGCATGCAGACGTATGGATGAAGATTTTTGTTCATAGTCTCCAAGGCGAGGCTAGAAAATGGTTTAAGGCCCTGCCCCCTGGATCTATTGATGGGATTGAAGCTTTATATAATGCCTTTTTAAGGCAGTGGGGAGATAAAAAGGACTTCGTGTATTACATGACAGAGTTTGGGTCTTTGAAGAGAAAAGAAGGAGAGTCCGTCTCTGACTTTTCCAAGAGATTTTATAAAATGTACAACAAAATCCCTACTGAGATAAAACCCTCTGAAGCCTCCACAAAGATCACTTATGCTAGCGCCTTTGATCCTGATTTCTACCTCCTGTTGAAAGAAAGGAGAGCCACTACTCTAGCCCATATGCAGGATGCAGTCGTGGAAGTAGAATCTAACATATTGGTTGTTGACCGACTCAGAAGCGTTGTTGATAGAAACATATCTAAGAAAAATCCTGAAGCCTCCTCATCTAGTTCCTCTCCCATGCCCCATCAGACAGATGAGACAACTAGAATACTAAAATCACTTTCTGCCAGGATGGAAAGGTGGGAGTTAGAAGGGAAGCCCATGGACATAAATCCCCAGAATGACGATAATAGAGGTTTTAAGAGACCTAATAACAATGGACCACAGGCCTTCCCAAGGGAACAAAGGGGAAAAGATAGAGAGGATCAAAGGATTCAAACCCCTCTCCAAAATAATCTGGTTACTCTGAGGAAGGGGAGGAGATAGACAAATTCGACCAAATTCATTGTGTTGAAGAAGCTCCTCCTCTTCCCCATTTGACTCAGTCTGCATATGAAATATCTCTAATGAACATCCAAATCCATGAGTTAGGAAGGGGAGAAAAGGCCGGTCACACCTCTAACAAATACAACCTCATGACAAGAAAGAAAGAAGGAGATTTTGACAGCCAAGATCAGCCCCTCATAGCAGATGGGCCTACTAAATCTGCAGCAGTCACTACTAAAGAAAAGAAAACTCAGAGTGCTTCTCCAACAGTCAAAGAGACTGCCACTGAGGTAAGGGAAGCTCCTAAGCCTATCCCATCCTTCAATTTTGAGCATGAGATTCAGAAGATTAGAATTCCTGTACCCTTATCTGAACTCGTCAAAAATGAAGATTTCAAAAGATCCCTCTCCAAGTTGCTACAATCTAAGTCCCCCCAGCCTTCCACTGACTCAATAAATCTCCAGGATGAAAAGCCAGCAGTTGCCCTAGGGCCCATGGTAGAAGATAGAGATTATTCATCCCCTCCCTTCTACACATCCCTAAATATACATGATAAAGTGCTGCATAACTGCCTCATGGATTCAAGGGCTTCCCATAACCTTATGCCCAAAATAGTAATGGAAGAGTTGGGACTAGAAGTGAAAAAATCTTATCATGATTTGTATTCTTTCGATTCAAGGAGAGTGCAGTGTCTAGGAGTCATCAAAGACCTGGTGGTTTCTTTGTTTCAGTTGCCCATGAAGAGTGTGGTCATGGATATTGTGTTAGCTGACGTCCCCCCCAAGTTTGGCATGCTGTTGTCAAGGTCTTGGATTAAAAGAATTGGAGGAACATTACAGATGGATCTCACATATGCCACCATTCCAATCTTTGGAGGGGAACACAGAAGGTTGTACAGAGAAGCCCAACTGGCCTATATAATCAGTGATGAGGCCAACCCTACCAACCATCCCATTTTCGCCTTAGACACTGATTTAGGTTCCAGTTTACTGCAACTCACTCATACTCCCGAGCCCCCTCTTAAAATCAGAGAGCAGCCCACCATTGCCCATAATTTTCCTCTCTCCATCACCCCAGTCTGGAATTTTTTTTTTGATGGAGCCTCTTCCCGGGAAGGTGCTGGTGCTGGGGTATTTTTTGTATCACCCGCTTAGGAAACCATATCTTTGTCGTACAAACTAGAATTTGAAGCTACCAACAATGTGGCAGAGTATGAAGCTCTTGTTCTGGGATTAAGAGCAGTGAGGGAAATGGGAATTCAAGAGGTAGCAGTGTTCGGTGATGCAGAGTTGGTGGTCCGACAGATCAGAAACGCTTATCATGCTAAGCATCCTCGAATCAGAAGCTACAGAAATGAGGTGTGGGATCTAGTTGACAGTTTCTTCTTCGCATTCAACATTTCTTTTGTCCCAAGAGAGAAGAACACAGTGGCAGCTTCCTTGGCTACATCAGCAGGCAATTTCAAAATACCCCTGCCACCCAAATTTAGATATGATGTGGAAGTAGAATACAGGCCCTCCATACCTGACAACGTCAAACATTGGAAGGTATTCGAGGATGATCTCGAGATCAAGAAATTCCTGGAGGCTGTCGAAGAATTTTCAGAGATGCATATCGACCAAGACTCTGTCTCTGAAGAAGAGCTTGATGGGGGTAATTTTTTGAATAAGATTGCAGAGCGTAACATTGTGCAGCTGCCCATCAATCATATTCCAAGGGGACAAGTTCCTTTGGAGAGGCTTTTTGATAGAAATGATGTATCATTAAAAGGGGAGACCTCAGAGGATGACACTGGTGCTATTCAGTGCAACATTGGGACCGAGAGTGAGCCCAATTTTGTCAAGTTGTCAATAAGTCTGATAAAGGAGCAGAGGTCCTAATACATTGGACTTTTGAGGGAATTTGCTGATGTTTTCGCCTAGACCTACGAAGACCTCAAAACATATGACACTTTTATCATCGAGCATAAAATCCCATTAAAGGGGGAGGCAAAGCCATTTAGGCAGAAGATGAGACAGATCAATCCTATGCTGCTGCCTATCATGGAGAGGGAAGTGAAGAAGCTGCTTCAAGCTCAGATCATTGTACCACTGAGGTATTCAGAGTGGGTGTCCAACTTGGTGCCAGTAAGGAAAAAGAGTGGAGAGATCTGACTCTGTGTAGACTTCAGAAACCTGAACAGGAGCTCACGAAAGGATAACTACCCCTTACCAAATATGGAACATATACTGCAGAGGGTAACAGGAGCTTCCAGGATGTCCATGATTGATGGTTTCTCTGGCTACAATCAGATCTCTTTTCTGCCTGAAGACAGGGAAAATATGACATTTACCACTCCATGGGGCACATTCATGTATGCCAAGATTCCATTTGGATTAATGAATGCAGGGGCAATGTTTCAGCGTGCCATGGACATAGCTTTCATTGGGGAAAAGGATAAATTTGTGGTCATCTATCTGGATGACATCACAGTGTTTTTGAATTTTGATAAAGAACATCGTTGTCACCTTAGGAGGGTTTTCCTAAAGTGCAGGAATTTTGGCATTTCATTAAACCCCAAGAAACTCTGTTTGCCATGCAGGAGGGAAAGTTACTAGGCCACATAGTATCAGCGGAAGCAGTCAGGATTGACCCTAGCAGAGTTGAGGCAATACGAGCCCTATCAATCCCGAGATCTAAGAAGGAATTCCAATCTTTTCTTGGTAAGATTAATTTTCTGAGGAGGTTTGTGCCCAACTTTGCTGAGGGGGTAAAGCTTATAACAACTATGTTAAGGAAAGGAAACGAAGTGAAGTGGACTTCTGAATCGCGAAATTCCTTTGAGAAAATAAAGAGGGCCCTGTCTGAAGCCCTTGTGCTTATCAGTCCCGATTACTCAAAGGATTTCCTTATTTTCTCCTTCGCTTCACCTGACACGGTAGCTGCTGTTTTATTATAGACAAACAAGGATGGGCTAGAGCAGCCTATTGCCTATTTCAGCCGAGCATTGAGGGATGCCGAAGTCAGGTATGACACTATGGACAAGCAGGCCTATGCACTGGTAAAGACCCTCAATGCATTTAGAGTCTATGTCTTGCAGTAAAAAATCATAGCTTATGTCCCCTCAGTTGCTGTTAAAGACATTCTTATTCAGCCTGACATAGACGGGAGGAGGAGTAAGTGGTTAGCCAAAATTATGGAGTTTGAGCTGGAAATAAAGCCTACCAAATTGATCAATGGTCAAGGTTTAGCCAAGCTGTTGGCTGAAGCCAATTGCCAAGCTTTGGGGATAAGTTTCATCAACGAATGCTCAGGAATTCAACAGGGTCGGTTGCCTAACACGGACCCTCAAAGGGAGCCCTCGTTAGCTCGATGTCCTTGGTATAAGGATGTCATATACTTTCTGCAAGAGTTGTGGCCCCCAGACGGCCTGCAAAGAAACAAAGTAAGAGCTTTGAAGCTCAAGGCAGTCAGATACTGCCTTATCGATCAAATTTTATACTGGAAAGACCCCCTGGGGATACTTTTAAAATGCATGGATCCACAAGAAGCCGACAGGATTATGTTTGAATTTCACAGTGGCCTATGTGGAGGGCACCATTTCTGGAAGGCCATAGCCCACAAAATCCTCAGGGCTGGATACTACTGGCCCACCGTATTCACTGACGTTTGTAGAAGGGTCCGAGCTTGCACCAAATGTCAAATATTTGCAGGTAAACAACAACTCAAGCCTCTGCCGTTAAATCCTATGGTGGTTTCAGGACCTTTCCAACAATGGGGCCTAGATTTCATTGGAGAAATTCACCCTGCTTCAAGTGGGTAGCACAGATGGATCCTGATGGCTACTGATTTCTTCACCAAGTGGATTGAAGCTATTCCCACTAGGAGTGCTTCCCATAAGGTAATCATTGGGTTCCTGGAGGACCTCATCACAAGGTTCGGCTGCCCAAGTAAGATTGTCACTGATAACGCAGCCGCTTTCGGGTCTGAGCCATTAACCAAGTTTTGTGAGCGGTTCGGGATCAAACTGATTCACTCCACCCCATATTATCCACAGGGCAATGGTTTAGCTGAATCTTCCAACAAAATCCTGATAAGGATCATCAAAAGATTGCTGGAAGACAACAAGAAGGCCTGGCATTCAAGACTAAAGTTTTCTCTATGGGCCGATCGAGTGACCCCGAAGAGATCTATCGGCGTCTCTCCTTTTAAATTAGTCTATGGAGCGGAGGCTATTTTCCCTTCTCAGTTAGCCATTCCTGTAGCAAAATTCCTTTAGGATTATCAGGAGGAGCCTGATGACATGATCAGAAGGATTCATCAGCTAGTGGAGGTCCAGCAGGCCAGGGAGCAGGCAATGGACAGAATTCAGGACCATCAGTAAAGGATCAAACAGGTTTTCGATAAGAAGGCCAAGAAGGAAGAATTTCGGACAGGAGACCTGGTGCTAAAATGGGATGATCCTAAGCAGGATAAGGGCAAGCACAACAAATTCGAAGCCCTGTGGATCAGACCCTTCAAAATATCTGAGGTTTTCTCAAATAACACATATCGACTGCAGGATTTGGAAGGTGAAGAAGTTTTCAACAGCCCAGTAAATGGGCATTTTCTGAAGAAATATTTTGTCTGAGCCTTCGATGGCTCCTTTGCTTGTAAATATTGTCCTTTTGGTTCCTTGTTTATGTTTATTTTTATTTTTATTTGTCGGCTTAATAAATGACTCCATAAACCCAACAGCAAGGCACTAGAACTGCAAAATGAGTCCTTAGAGCATCGCATGGATGACTCTATCCCTCATGGAGCCTAATGTTAGCAACATTACTTGTCTTCGACATCGGGATACCCAGGTCTGCAGGTTGCACGAGGAGCGCCCAAGCGCAGCGAACAGAAGAAGCCCTTTTCAGACTTAAAATCAAGCGAACGAGCATGATTATAGTGTCAACGGTTCGGATCCATCCACATGAGCAGATCAACGGTTGGCGAGAAATCGCGAATAAGGAAGTTGCGCTGAAGTTAACACAATAGATCGCGCCCATAGTGTGCAGGGGAGAATAGAAGCCGTCCATCCAGAGGATGTGTGGTGCGAGATCTAATCGCGTCGGCGTTTCGGCATTCGGAAGTTCGAGGGGTGAGAATTTCATTTTGTTCCACATCTCGAAACCCCAAACCCCGATAGCACCGAAAGCGCCGAAAGTAGGACCCGCGGTCACTTGAGAAAGGAAGATAGTTATGCAAAGGTGCCAAAGCATTAGGTTTTGCCACAGAAGGGAATCCCGCATCCTCCAAGACCAGTTCAACGTGACTTCGATCCTATGTCTTGCTTGGAGTTTATGAAGGCAAGAACAGGTGGTTGAAACCTCCTTTCGATCATTAAATGTTGGGTATGGAGAATCTGGCAAGCGGTCTGCTCGAAGGGGGTGCTGTGTAACGATTCTTCCAAGGAGCCATGCCAAAGTCTTCGAATAGACAGGAAAATCTGCACACGTTAGCTTGACGTTTAATGGCTCAGCTACCTTCCTTACAGGAGCCATACGCAGTTAAGGTGGCACTCGAAGAAAGATATCAGTACGAGTTTGACTGAAGGGACACCAAGCCTTGGGTGATTGGACACGGCTTTGTGAGGTGAATTTTCCTGAGTATATTGACTTAGTCTTTGTATTTTTTGTAAAGCATCGATGGTTGAGCAAGGCTCCCGATTGTAAAAACTTTAACGAAGCACTGGTTATTCTGGTTGTGTATTAACATCTGAGACTTCTTGCCTTATGAATGTCAGCTTCTTTCCATGTCTTTGTTCATATTGTATTAGAATAGCTCGGAATTGGAGGATCCAGTCGAGTTGTGACTGTTATAGGATGATGTAGGTTGGATCACTGTAACAGTCGCATTGTTTCTAATCGGCCTCTGTGTTTTTCTTAGCACTGAATGACTTGGAATTGGAGGATCTAGTCAAGTCGCCTCTTCAGTTACCCGAAACTCTGAACCAAGAGGATCTTGTGTTTAGAGTTTTTCCTCTGCAAGCTGATGAAAGGTCCATTGCCCAAAGTAGTTTTGCTCACTCCTCTCACCAAGTATTCCACCTGACCATTTTACAATCAATCTACTGACTGAAGTTAGATCAAGACCTCCTTTGTTCTTTACATACCAGACCCAGTCCCCGAGCTAGAGTGATTCCATCTCGAGTTTCTACCCATTTGATCACCCCTCAAAATAATTGTGACATAAAAACTGATGGGCGTCGGGCTCTACTCCTGCAAGCAATCTAGGAGTGACTTCCGTCGCTAACACAACTTATGCAACTTAAGAAACTTTATGGAACTTATGCAACTTTACGCAACTTTGTGCAACATGCAACTTTGTGCAACATGCAACTTTGTGCAACATGCAACTTTATGCAACAATGCAACCTATGCAACTTTACACAACTTTATGCAACTTTATACAACATGCAACTTTATGCAACAATGCAACTTACACAACTTTATGAAAATTTACGCAACTTTATGCAACAATGCAACTATATGCAACTTATGCAACTAGTATATGCGACTTATGCAACTATATGCAACTATATGCAACTTATGAATGTGTGACCTATATCCTCCTAATGTAACCTATGAATGCAACCTCCTAATGGCTCTAAGTTCCTTCTTAGACGCCTTGAGAGCCAACTATGATGCATACAACCTGTGAATGGTGCCCATATGGTGTCCTAATAGCCATTATTATTATTTAAAGCATACCAATGTTGGCCATATTCCTAATTGGAGGCCTTGATCTTGGTCATTAAGCACATAAGATTCATTTAAATCCTAATTCCCTTTTCTCCTTCCTTTGATGATGGTACAAGCCTAAACTCCCATATTTGATGTGAAAAAATACTAATGGTGTCCAAATACCACCTCGAGGCCAAATATCCCTTAAACATTATCTACATGATCACTCAATGGTTAGTTCATAAACCTTGAAGTGAAGAATCTTATATTGGACCTAAGGTACATGTTTCCTCTCCTAGCCATGGTACACACCTTGAGACCTATTCTTATTATGAAAATGTACCAATGGTTCCAAAGATACCCTACATAGATCTTCTATGGTTGTTTAAGGACCGCATCACAAATATCAGCCCTGATAAGATTCAAATAGGGCCTAAGCACCTTATGTTCTTTTCTATACATTATGCCCAAAACTTGTGAATGATGACCATATCCCACCCAAATTCCATATATCCCTTAGAGAGGATATGTATGGTGGTTTGAGGCCTTGTTCATGGCCATTAATATAAAGAATATTTATTTAGGGCCTAAGGCCCTTTATTTCCTCCCTTGGCCATGGTATAGGTCTTAAAACCCATTCTTTTTATTCAAAACATACTAATGGTGCACATTTTCCCAAATAGAGGCATTTTTCATGGCCATTAAGCATAAAAAAGCTTCATTTAGGGAAGAAGGCCCTGATTTTCTTACTTTGGTGATGATATAAACCTTGAATTACATATATGGTGCAAAACAAAACCATAATGGCACCCATATCCCACTAGATGGTCAAATATCTCTTAAATAATATGTACATGGTTATTTGAGGCCTAGTTCATGGCCCTTGAATTTGAGAACTTTCATTGTGAGCTTAATGTTCTTGTTTTGTTCCCCTAGAGATGGTACAAGCCTTGAGAACCGTTCTTATTATGAAAAAACTATTAATGGCACCAAAGATCCCACACAGAGGCTAAAGATTTTTAGAACTATATGCAACTATATGCAACTATGCAACATGCAACTTATGCAACTTAAGCAACTTTATGGAACTTATGCAACTTTACGCAACTTTATTGCAACTTATGCAACTATATTGCAGCTTATGCAACTATATGCAACTTATGAAACTATATTGCAACTATATGCAACTAGGTGTGACAATTTGAACTTTATGCAACTATATGACAGATAGGTGTGGCAATTTCAACTTTATGCAGCTAAATGCAACTATATACAACTGTGTTGGTACCAAAAACGTATATTGGCATGATAACTTATCTTCTTGTTTTAACGAGTGTAGGTACCACCCAATAGGTATCGGTCGAATCTATCTTCCTTGAGTGATGATCAAGATATAGTAAGAGAGGTTGAAAGTGAGACGTGTTGTACTAGATCTATCCGTTCTAGATCAAATAGGTGGGAAAATGTAAGGAAAATATTTCGTACCCGCATGCAATTTTTTATTGCCAACAGAGGTCGTGTAATTATGATGCTGAGAGCATAGGTTACATTGAGTTTCCCTTGAGGTATAAACATCTAGTGCAATGATGGGCACCTAAGGAGCTACCTGAAGTGGACACAGATTTCTTCATCGGTGGGAGGATGTATCA
>SNQJ01S0123726.1:10858-33641 GCA_010110895.2 Picea sitchensis
TTACAATATATAATATATTAGAATATTAGAATATTACAATTGTATACCATATTACATTACCATATTACATTGTAATATGGTAATGCCATATTACATTGTAATATAGCATTGCCATATTACATTGTAATATGGCATTGCCATATTACATTGTAATATGGTATACCATATTACAATGTAATATGGTAATACCATATCTCGTGTATTTTTTTTTTTTAAACTTAAAGTTATCGTCGCAATATTGACGATAGTTCGTCGGAAACAAATTTTTATTTTGAACAACCGTGGCAATAGGGACGAAAGTTCGTCGCAATTTTCCATGGTTTTGCGTCGCACATACAACATCTACGTCGTAAGTTTGGTTTTGATATACATTTTCATCGCTATTGCCACATATTTTCATCGCAAGTTGCCACGGTTTTGCGTCACACATACATCATTTGCGTCGCAAGTTTTTGGCTTGGCATAAATTTTCGTCGCAATTGCGACGAAGTTTCGTTGTAATTTCCCCGGTTCTTCGTTGTAATTGTGATGATGTTTCGTCGTAGTTATGATGATATATAGGGTTAACCAATCTTGATGGTGATGACACGTGGAGAGATAATTTCGTCGATGTTTCCACGAACACTTGGATCGTGGATATAGCGACGAAAAAAAGTCTCAGCTTTCGTGGAAATTTCGACGGATAAGTGTGGCAATATCAACGAAAAACCATCACAAATTTGGTCATATGTACTAGTGAGGATACCAAATAGGCACAGTTAGCTATTACGCTAAGAGACCGCACACTTGATTGGTACATGAGTTTAGACGCAAACAATGCACCTGGGATGACAAGGACAATGACAAACATTAAGAAGTTACTGATTAATGAGTTCCAGAAGACGAGCTGAGAGGATCAATACATGAATGAGATGATAGAAATCCGACAGAAACCAGGATAATTTGTTTGGGAAATTGACTAACGATTCAAGCATTTAAAAGGAAAGTTGAAATATCTTCTGACCGATATGCAACATCGACACCTATTCGTCAATTCACTGCTAGCACACTTAAAATACCCATTGCAACAACAAAAGTTCTAGACACAGGTAGAGGCTTTGCAAGCATCCCTAGAACTAGAAGATAACCAGTATCAACAGATGGACCCAACCATCGAGGAACTGAAGGAGTATTTGAAGAAATTAACATTTCAGCTAAACCAGAATAAGGTCAAGGACAAACGAGAAGTCGTTTGGTGCACTACATGCAGGAAAAAATGACACCACAAGAACTAATGTTCAAAATTCGCACAGTATATGGCAGTAGGAATGCCAAATCTGTTACTAACAAGAGGACCATGGTTCAAAGTTTGTAAGAAATCGGGCCACGATCCATATCACTGCCTAATGATGCAGAAATAACAGACAGTCTCAAAGAGTTCGTATTGCAACTTTTGCAATTCAGTGGGCCACGACGACAAATATTGTAGAACTATGGATCTGATGCGAGAAAGGACATCAGATACATACATAGTGTAGGAAAAAATGATGACTGGGCAAGCCACACCACAATTTAATCAATTCCCATCCCCATACACCATTGCACAACAACAATATAATACTGTGCAACAACCATATAATACAGTGCAACCTCAGTACAATATCACACAGTATAATCAAGCGCCACAGTATAATGCGTCGAGAGGAGATCGAGAATGCTACATAGGTGGAGGATGAGAAAGAAGAGGTTTTGTACGAGGTAGAGGACCAGTGATATGCCAAAATTTCCAACAACTAGGACATTATGCAAGGGAACATCCACTTCCACCAACAACTTGTATGTATTGTCGTGCATCGGACCATGATATGAATGAATGTTCAACACTATTAGTAAAGATCCAGAAAAAGAGGAACCATAACAACCAGAATGTTTAGTGGATTTCAGACAAAGCGAGGGACGAAGGATGAAACATCAACATAGTTACTCGTGGAGGAGCTAAAATAGGAAACAACGTAGTTCGATAAGATCCAAGACAAAACCAGTGGGTGAAGAAGAACACTGAACCAAGGAAGTAATTCGATGCGCATACAGAGAAGGATATATTTAAACAAGCCAGACAAGAATTTCAGAAGGAGGACATGACATCGACTTCAACTGTGCAACAAAGCAAGGAAGCACCGTAGTAAGAGATGCCTCCGTTATTGGATCATACCAACAAAATGCAACCTATGGGACAAGTAAGTACAATCAAAGGCTTTTTGGAATGATGTGTAAAAGTATTGAATGACCCATCATATTTTAAAATATTGCAAAACATATTAGAAAGATGTAGCATAGAGATGAAAGGAAAACTAGAACAAAAGACATTCAATCACCTACATACAAGGAGAATAACAATTAGAGAATTCAGACTTAATGCCAATATCGAAGATTTCAACATGGGAGACATCATAGTGGATCTAGAATCTGAAGTTAATGTATTACCAAAGAAGACATGGCAATGCATGTGAGATCCCACATTAGGATATTCACCTTTTCAATTGAAACTAGCAAACCAACACAGAGTCCTACCAATCGATAGATTGAAAGGAGTGACAATAGACCTAGATGGAGTGCGCACTAAAGAAGACTTTGAAGTGATTGAAATAGTGGACGACACAACACCATATCCAACATTGCTTGGCTTGGATTGAGTGTTTGAAAACCGACCCATAATCAACCTCAAGACAAGAAAAATGACATTTGAGTCAGGTGAATACAGGGTCATTGCGCCATTAGACCCATCAAAAGGGGAAAGTTTTATAGAACCTACTTGCTTAGACTTAGAGGAAATCAACTAGTTGTATAGAACAACTACGCGCGATGAGGATTATGTAAACCCAACTGTAGATGGGGTACTCAATTGGTGGAGCATTACTTCATGTGTGACAGACTTAGATATCGGCTTAAAATATTGGAAACAAAGGCTACATGAAGTTTCTATGAGACAATGTGCACGAATAAACCATGTAGTAAGATGGGTAGGCACAAAGATAAGGGAACCACCTAGTTTCCATGGAATAAACGAATTGGAAACAGTCTTGGCACAATACGAAGATGTAGTTTTAGAGAATCAAAGACTATTAGCACTTGATATAGCACTCAAGGCCACACCTGGAAGATGGTGGGGCGCACACAAAGAGACAATCACGGGCTGGTACCAATGTAAGTGGTTACTGCACTTAAGGTTCAACACAGAACAAAAAAATAACAAATAAATGAAGTATGATGGACAAGGAGCACCAACGAAACACTTGGAGAAGTGTAGAATGCTGTGGAAAATGATACCCCTAGTGGAATGGCCTCATCATGTCATACACACTCTAGAGGGCATACCAACGAACTGGCATACAAACCAGGAACTACGCAAAGAAACTGCGACCTAGAGGACATTGCAATAGAACTTTACAATCACTTTCTCATTCGAGCATGAGAAACCCAACATAGATGAAGCTCTTAAACAGATAAGAGGAGTGATATTCACCAAAGAACTTGAAGTTGAACTCATCATAGAAGAACAACAACGAAACAAATAGACAATCAAATAACTATTTTCATGTTACGATGTGCAAGAGGAAGCACTGGATGAAGACGATCCATGCGATATTCAGGTCGAGGAAGCAGAAGGGGAAAGAGAAGTGGAGGGTCCACTGATAGAATCAAAAGTTATTTCCACACCGATCAAGGTAAAGAAAGTCAACATTGGGACAGTTGAGAATCCCAAAATGGCCAGCATTGGAGACTACTGAGA
The DNA here is from genome assembly GCA_010110895.2 of Picea sitchensis. Lineage (NCBI taxonomy): Eukaryota > Viridiplantae > Streptophyta > Pinopsida > Pinales > Pinaceae > Picea > Picea sitchensis. The sequence goes on from SNQJ01S0123726.1 coordinate 14,628, forward strand.
TGAACAAACAGTAGAAAGAATAACATAGTTACTGCGTGAGTGCAACGACCTGTTTCCCACAACATTTATAGAGATGAAATGTATAGAAAGAGAGCTAAGAGAAATGAAGATACCACTTAGAGCTGACGTGAGAACAATTAGACAACGACCATACCGAATGAACCCAATATATAAGAAGAAAGTCAAAGCTGAGATTGATAGGATGCTTGAAGCTGGAATCATAGAACCGGTTGAAGAATCAGAATGGATAAGACCGATGGTAGTTCAGGACAAAAAACAAGGAGGGATATGGATATGCATCGACTTGAGGAAGTTGAACGATGCATGCCTACATGACCCGTTCCCTACACCTTTCAAGGATGAAGTGTTGGAGAACGTAGGAGGACATGAAGCTTACTCATTAACTGATGGATTCTCAGGCTACCATCAGATCAAGATAGCACAAGAACAAAAATACAAGACCACATTTGTGACAAAATGGGGATCCTACTAGTACACAGTCATGCCATTTGGACTGAAGAATGCACCAACAATATTTTCCAGAGTAGTCATCGCCGCATTTAAGGAATTCATCCACCAGTTTCTCAAGGTATACCTGGACGATAGGATAGTCTATTGTTTGTTGAAATACCATGTAGCGGTCTTACAACTAATGTTAGAAAGATGTAGTCAGTTCCATATATCATTAAACATAAATAAATTCATATTCAGAACACCATTTGAGATATTATTGGGCCATATAGTATGCAAACAAGGTTTACTATTAGATTCTGCAAAAATTGTCGTAATTGTTAACTTACCACCATCGAAAACAGTCTATTAGCTAAGAGAAACATTGGGTCACATATGATACTATATAAAGTTCATCAAAGGATACGCACAGATTACCACACCAATGGGGAAACTGTTAAGAAATGATACAAAGTTTTAGTGGAACGACGACTGTCAACACAGTTTGGATACCCTAAAGGAAAAGATGGTCACCGTGCCGATACTAGTATTTCCAGACTGGGAGAAGAAATTCCACGTCCATGTAGATGCATCAACCATAACACTTGGAGCTATCTTGGCGCAACCAGGAGTAGGGGATTTGGATCAACCCATAGCATTTGCGAGTCAGAAGCTGTCAGAATCAGAGAAGAACTATAACACTACAGAGAGAGAAGGCCTATCTATGGTCTATGTATTGCAGAAGTTCAGACATTAATTATTGGGGAAACACTTTAATATGTTCACAAATCACTCAACCCTTAAATACCTAGTCAACAAGCCAGTGTTGGGGGGGAGAATATGTCTATGGTTACTACTATTTCAATAATTTGACTTTGAAGTAATAGTCAAGCCAGGGAAATTGAATGTAGGACCTGACCACCTATCAAGGGTCACACACGGGGAAGAACCTACGAACTTAGAGGAAACATTCTCGGACACATTTATTTTTAGTCCAAATTGCTGATGAATACTTTGCAGATATTATTCAATACTTGAGAACAGGTACTGCACCGCCAGAATACAACACCGCGTAGATGAAAAATTTGGTAGTCTGGGATACAAAATATCAACTGATCACATGACACTTATACAAAATGGGCACAGATAGCATCTTGCGAAGATATGTGTTAGAAAACAAAAGAACAAGAGTTTTAGTAGAAGCCCATGAGGGAATATAAGGAGGGAATTATGCAGAAAAAGCTACCATGTAGAAGGTATTGCACGCAGGTCTATGGTGGCCGACCATTCATCGAGGTTCGAAGGAGTACTGTCAAATATGCGATGTTTGTCAAAGGGTAGGTAAACTCAACAGAAGGGACGAGATGCCATTACGACCACAGGTAACATTGCAAGAATTCCATAAGTGGGAAATAGAATTTCTGGGACCAATCAACCCACCATCGAAAAGAATAGGATAAAGGTACATTATCACCGTGACAGAATACCTAATAAGATGGGTGGAAACAACACCAGTGAAGGATTGCAGTGCAGAAACAACAACACACTTTCTCTTTGAACAAGTAATCACTTGATTTGGGTGCCCATGAGTTTTGATGAGCAACCAAGGAACGCACTTCGTAAACAACATTATCAATGCTATGATTGAAGAGTTTGAAGTCCATCATCATAAATTTACACCATATCACCCACATGCAAATGACATAGTAGAGTCATTCAACAAAATTATTCAGAATGCACTGACGAAGATCCGTAATGTCAACATGGATGATTGGGGCCTTAAAATACCAGAAATATTACGGGCCTACAGGAATACGTGCAAGAAGTTGACAGGGAACACGCCATTTAAACTGGTATATGGTTAGGAATCAGTGGTGGCATTAGAATTTTTGGTACCCAGTTTGCGTGTAGCAGTAATTACACACATGACATAACGAGGCACAATACATGAGAGACTAAACCAGTTGATGACCATGGAGGAGGATCTGATCTTAGCAGCATTCCACCAACAAGTTCAGAAATCAAGGGATAAAGTTTGGCATGGAAGACACATCAAGAAGAAAAATTTCAAGGAAGGAGATTTAGTGTTGATGTATGACAACAAATCCATTCAACACCCAGGAAAACTCAGAATGCACTGGCTAGGACCATACAGAGTAAAAAATGTCACAGATGGAGGAGATGTACATTTGAAAGACTTAGCATGCGCATAAATTAGAGGGATGACCAACGGGAGCATTGAATCCATACAAGGACAGTCGACTACCCACTCCTTGAAAAATCACCGTGCAGTTAAAAATAAAAATAAAAAAAAATGAAATTGTAAACAATACCAACAGAGGCACAGTGCACCGAAAGAAGAAGGATCATTCACACTTAGGAATAAAAACTCGGCGAGGACAAAGCCAATGACCAAGTCACCATGGAAACAAGCGGAAAAAGTAAAGACAACAAAAACAGTATGAAAAGACGAAGTTATGCAGAATTGACTGCCGGAAAGGACCGATGGGACGCCGCATTAATTGCGCCAACTAGAGATGGCAAGGGAGAGTAATGGAAAGTACAAAGGAACTAGAGGTGCATTGAATCCACAATAAAGGTAGTGTCTTCGACAAGCTTCGTGCGATGCATATACAAAACACAGATGCAAGAGAAAACAATCTATTGTGATATTGGACAAGACAGAGGACGAGAAAACATAAGGAGCACAGAGCAGAGTTCAAAAAGATCACAGAGGCCATTCAAAATCAGAAACGATCGATACTCACCACCATAGCACCACCAAAGAAAACATAAGAAAGCCAGTCTGCCAGACAACCCAGAGTTAGAACCAAGGCACGGGTACAATTAGAAGAAGGCGAACAACAACCACCATAGATCGTCAATGTCAACGAAATCCCATCCCTAGACACAACAACGGTGAACCCCACACCTATGGTGGAAGAAAATCAACAACCAACAACGGAGGCCATGAATGTAGATATGCCAGTAGAGGCACATGAGCAAGAAAACCAGGACATAGAAACCCTGAAGGAGGCACAACTAGAGAACACCGAAGCAACTCTGAGACTCAATGGAATGACGACGAATCAGGAAGCAACAGTCGAGAGAGACGAGTCTCAAACGACCATGTCAGACCACCCACTAGACGGAATAGTAGAAGATGTCATGGGTTGGCCAGAATGGTATTTTGAAGTACAAACGATGGTCGTTGGAACCTCGATCTAGCCACCACTGAAGAAAGACAAGAAATAGGTACCTAGGTCACCTCACAAGAAACTCATCACAACCATTGTTTTGCCGCATATACCAGATGGGGTGCAGTTGAAACTAGACTTGTTGGGTCATATCGAGAAGATAAAATACTCGGACCATGATGTAGCATACACGGGCAAGATCCCAAAATTCGCAAAGAGAGTATACTTACAGACTATAGGAGTGAATGTGGTTGGAGAACCAATTCATCAACCACTTCAGTGGGAAACGAGATTGGAGAAAACATGGATTTTAGGTCTTCTTGATCTACCACACTTTGGCAGAGGACAATACGCAAACATTTGCATCAAACAACTGATGGAAGTCACACATGGCGGGGATATATGGTTGGACAAGCTTGTCTCGATAGACGTAGAGATTATTGCGAACATTATAGGGTTTCCATCTCGAGGCATGGATCCCACGCAATTCCTCGATGATAAGACAAAGGAGAAAGCACTTGCGGAGGAAATGAAGAATAAATATGGTACAGATTGGGAGACATGAGGAATCATCATCAAGAGGATCAATGATGTCGCAACACAAATGGCCACAAAAATCTTGGCCTGCAAGCTGCTAAGGAAATGTCGCAAAGAGGAAGTCTCGGCTGGGGTCGTCGCAGTTGTAACTCAATGCGCTAAGGGAACAACAGTTAGCTAGGCACCCTACCTCTTGAATTTGTTTATGGATGAATGCAAGGATGCACAGGATCTAGGAACAAAATTGCACTACTCATGGCTACTCATGTTGATAACAATCATGGGATGGAAGGAACCAAGTTACACATTCTTTGACACTAGACCCAAGATGAATTACGTAGGGAGGTATTTATCACTTGGCATCACGTCAGATGCTAAGCATAAGAAAATGAATGTAGTTGTATTTGAAGGATACCTTCGAGACCTGCAAGAGGAAATTTCCAACATGTGGAGAATAACACCACAGGATGTCACACAATATCAAGACATCACCAACTTCAAGGCCATGCAACATACGATGTGGATACAGGTGCGGAAGGACCCCAATAAGCAGTGGCTACAAATGCGCTATTGTAACATGGAGGGTGACATCAACATGGTTATCAAATATTGGGTAGACAAGTGGAATATTCTAGTCCTCACCCAAGACTTACCAGAAAGGACAACAAAAGAGGAGGTAGGCCAAGGAGAAACACAACCTCAAGAAGTCCCAGTGCCCAAGAAATGAAGGACAGGCCATACAAAGACAACACAAACAAATGAAGGGACAACTAAGACAGGGACCTAGAAGGGGAAGAAGGATAATACGTAGGCGACCAAAGAACAACATAAACATGCCGAGGACGTGTAAGGGACTACACCAAATCCCAATCCACAGGAAACAATCTTGAATAAGAGGCCATCCATTTAGATGGGGGGAGCGCACAAGAAAATGAAGGCACAAATAACACCTCCAGAATACATGATCATGGAGGATGATGCTGACATGATAGCCCAAATGGTTCAATATTGTATAGACAAGGATTTTGACAATGTTGCGCACCACCGGGATAGGATTCAGGAGGAGTTGGAAGACATGCGACAGTTTCTCAAGTAGATTGGGGAAGCGTAGACACCAGGCAACAACACGGGAACAAGGCCATCAACACCACAGGCAGGAGAAAGACCAGAAGAAGGTGAGTGCGATACAATCTACACAATACCGCAGTCAAGCACAACATTCCACATTACACCCAGTATGTTGCGCATGGACGAGATCGTGGGGCATAAACCCCTGAAGGACTTAGCCCAAATTCAACTAGTATTTCCATGGATACCATCCAAGGCTCTACACAAATTTCATGTTAGCATTACCCAAGAGGTACAGTATCGTGCACACACAGACTTAGCCGATATGCAACAAGAAACAGAGAAGCGGGACACGCTGGAAATAATATACGAGCAGGATAAGTTCGAGACCCAAGAGGAAAGGGAGCGCATGAATGGATTGGAGCAGAAAGTGGTAGGAACATATGAAAAGATTCCAACGTCCGCACAGAGGGTTGCACTCATAGTAGTAGAGAAGATTGATTAGATTGTGTAGGAAATCAATCAATATAAAAAAGATATCGAGAATATCCATGAGAAACTTACACCTACAACTCCACTAGAAGTAAGGGAACAAAGGAAGCAGGAGGCAACAGAGCAGTTGTAGGAGATAGATCAACAGGTCCGTGCAAAAGTTGACTTGTTCAAGGAAGCAACATAGCTTTGGAAAAGGTTAGAAGAAGATCATCAAGTCCAACAATGGGACAAGGAATAAGCAAGGATAAGTGCAACTATCCAAGACCTCAAGCAGAGGAAAAAGACAATGGACATCCCGAAGCACGTCAAAGGGGCACATGATATGAAGAAACTATAGGAAGAACTCACCTCTATGCAAACAAGGAAAAAGGAGCATCAGGATCAAATGGAACCGCTCCAAGAGCGAGTAGAAGAAGTCATCATGCAGGAAGAGGAAGACAAGACAGTAATATCATAGACCCAAGCAAAATGCACCGGATTAATCAATGTCAAAATTGCAGTCCAGGTAGTGGACACACTCAAGGAGAAGACCATGAAGGCAGAAATAGAAGCAACAGAGCACAAGGAGAAGTTCCAGGTGATCACCAGGGAGATCGAAGAAATGCATAAAGGGTAGGTGGCTCAGGACGAGCCACATGTCAGTGTTGGGGGCCTATTGGAAGTTGGCCAAGGTGGAAAGAAAGGTGATTTTGGGAAAAAAGGCATGCACAAGGAAAGCGACAGCTGGAAGGAAAAGAATCACATGTGCATGCATGAAAGACCTAACGACGGTAGGGTTAGGGTTTTGGTAATGTATTGTAATGACTGAAGAGCCAAAAACATATAAATAGAGATACCTAGGTCTCAGATAAAGGACGAGTCGTATTTTATAGAGAGAATTCTTGTAGCGAGTTGGTATGTAATATTTTTCTATATGACCTTGTTGGCACCAGGTCGAAGTGGAAAGAAGGACGATCATGGGAAAGAAAGTGTGCAGAAACAAAAGTAATAGTTGGAGAAAGAAGAACAGGCACACATGCAAGAAATCATGCACAAGGAAAGCGACAAATGGAGGAAGAACAACACGTGCATGTGGGAGGAAGACCTAACATTCGTAGGGTTAGGGTTTTGGTAGTGCTTTGTAAATGGATGAAGAGCCCGAAATGTATAAATATAGATACGTAGGGTTAGGGTTCAACTACTTTGTGTTGAAGAGTTGTGTATTAGCTCGGGGTGTTAGTATTGTTATCCCATATTTTACTGTAGTTACGCATGAGTGGATGCGGTATGCAATGTGACTGTATGAACTATTTTTGTAAGATGTTGAGCTAGGGGAGAAGAAAAAGGGTAGATTCCTGGGATTAGATCGCAGGCTGAGGATCTTGGTGCGATCTAGTTCGCCCCATATAAATCTTACCCATAAGAGGGGAATTGTAAGTGTGCAGTGCCAAAAATGTAGAACTGCCATAATAAAAGAGACAAGAGCCAAATCTTTGTGGACGTAGCCCAGGAGGGGGTGAACCACGGTAATAACTGTGTAATGTGATGAATGTATGAATCTCTTTATTTTCTTTCAGCAATTTATTGTTATGCTTAATAAATGAGTTAATGTATTTTTATGGAACACGAATATGCTGCTTGTGAAGTAAACTGTGTAATGGAAGTGTGTACCCATGAGGAATAGGTAGAGTACCTTCATAGTTCGTAGTGCATGGATCTAGTTAATAAACCCTTATCTCATACTCAATCCTAGGCTACAAACATCTGAGTCTTACAACCACCCATTTAAAGCTATCTCGGGTGAGACTGCACAGTGCATTCTGTGTACTGTGTTGCCTTCTGGTTTACCAGAAGGGATGATAGTTTTACAGGCTTTGTTGGTAACCTGAAAGATATGAGCCCTGGATCAACAACTCAGAGAGTAGAAGAGAGCAATTAAAAGCCAACAAATGGTTCCATTGCAGTGTTAAGAGGAACAAGAGAGGACTGAGTAGATGAGATAGAGTGCATGAGAAAAGAATGAGTGAAACAAGAAGACCACTGAGCCACTAGAAGGGAATGTTAAGCTCTTGGAACCCCATGAAAGCAGAAATCAAAGGCTGGTTGAGAACCAAAGAGCTAGAGTTTGCCCAGAAAGACAATAGAACCTAGCATCACACCTCACAAATATCTGGATAAAAATGTGTTTAGGGATTTACACGAAGTATTTTTTTGTGATTTTCCCCACCTACTACAGGAGTGGATACTAAAGTTGAAAGATAACCATGCGACGAACCAGATCTGACAACTAGATTGGACCCCAATACAAGTTGAGCAGTTATAGTAGGTGAACAACAAATTCACCCACACAGTTGACTTTTGGCTTGACACTATTGTGGCAGGCTTCATCACAGAGTTTACAATTGACACAGTGAAGTCATATAGCGCAGTAGAGAAAGAATTTCTACATGGACCTCGAGGAAGGCACTTTCAATCACTGTATACTTCTATTAAAATATTTTTATATAACAAAGGTGCAATGACAATGAAATCAGACAGCTAGACTTCCTTGGGTGCATGGGGGAAGGGGGGAAGCACTGACAGAGAGGATAAATGGAAGAAGGAGGAACTCTTGGACCTGATATTGATGGATGACGAACAACTTAAATGGATCTTGGCGTCATCAGGAACTATGCGTAGTGGAGTACCCTACCAATATAAGGTGAATACCAAGAAGAGAGACGTATCCACAAGGGAGGGCTTGACAAGCGACGAGGAAGGGGTAGAGGATATCCAGGATGTGGAGCAGATTGAAGAAATCCTATGTGCAACCTATGAGAGGAAAACAAGAGGCCCAAGAACAAGAGGAGAAGGCATCCATCCTATCCATATTAATGTCAGTGTGGAACCCATAAACCCATGTGAGACTAATACACCAAAGAGAACACCACCATTTAGACAACCGAAGTTCAGAGGAAGTCCGACAACAAGAAGTACATATACCGTAGGAGAAACAACTAGAGGAGCCACTTCAGGAAGTACTAGTCAAGTATCTACATAGTGCGCCGAAGGTAGTAGTTCAGTATTTAGAATGGAAGGACACGATCCCACTATCAGATTACCAGAATTTCGAGGAGAAGCAACATAATATCCTAAGAAGCATTTGTTCATTTGTGCAAATATCTGGGAAGAAAAACAGATCACTGATGAAGATACCAAACTCGTGCAGCTAGCGATGACGCTAAGAGACCACGCACTAGACTGGTACACGAGTCTAGACACAAACAATGCCCTTGGGACAGCGAGGACACTGACAGACATTAAGAAGCTAATCATTAATGAGTTCTAGAAGATGATCTCAGAGGATCAGTACATGAACGAGATGATCGAGATAAGACAAAAACTAGGAGAGTCTATATGGGAGATTGACCAGATATTCAAGCGACTAAAGGGGAAGTTAAAATACCTTACGACTAAGATGCAACAATGACACCTATTTGTCAACTCACTACTACCACATCTAAAATATCCCTTACGACAACAAAAGTTTCAGACGCAGGCAGAGGAACTGTAGGCAGCCTTGCAACTGGAAGAAAACCAGTACCAGCAGACAGACCCATCTATTGAGTAATTGAAGGAGGATTTGAAGAATATAACATTTCAGTTGAACCAGAATAAGAACAAGGACAAAAGAGAAGTCGTTTGGTGCACCACATGCATGACAGAAGGACACCACAAGAACAATTCCCAACATTTGCACAATATATGGCGACAGGTATGCCAAACCCGCTACCACAGGGAGGATTATGGTGCGAAATATGCAAGAAACTGGGTCACAACCCTTATCACTGCACGATGATGTAGAAGTACCATACAGTTCCAAAGAATTCATATTGCACCTTTTACAAGTCAGTTGGACACAACGATAAAGATTGTAGAACTATGGAGTTAATGCGGGAAATAACATCAGACGCATATAGGGTACAGGCCGAAATGATGACTGGGAAAGAAACACCCCAGTTCAATCAAGCCCCAACCCCATACAACACTAAGCAACAACAGTATAATACCGCGCAACAACCCTATAATAACATGCAACCGCAGTACAACTCGACACAACCCCAGTATAATACTGCGCAATATAATAAGGCACAACAATATAACGCACCAAGGTGATCGAGCAGGCTACCGAGGAGGAGGACGAGCCAGAGGAGGTTTCAGATGTGGTAGAGAACCAATCACATGTCACAATTTTCAGCAACCAGGACATTACACAGAGGAATGTCCACTGCCGCCAATGACTTGTATGTATTGTCACACATCGGATCACAAGACAGAGGAATGTCTAACACTATTAGTAAATATCTAGGAAAAGAGGAACTAGAACAATCAAAATGTTCAATGCATTTCAGTTGAAGCAAGGGATGATGGACGAAACATCAATATAGTCACTCGTGGAGAAACGAAAACATGAAACAACGCAGTCCGATAGGACCCAACACAAAACCAATGGGTAAAGAAGAACACCGAACCAAGAAAGCATTTTGATGCACCCAAAGAAAATGCGACTTTTAAGGAATCTAGACAAGAATTTGAGAAGGCAGACACAACATCGACTTCAACTGCACAACCAGTCAAGGAAGACCCATAATACGAAATGTCGCCATCATTGGATCATACCAACGGAATGCAACCCAAGGGACAAGTAAGTACTATCAAAGAATTTTTTCAATCATGCGTAAAAGTGTTAAGTGATCCTTCATCTGTGAAAATATTGCAAAACATCCTAGATAAATGTAGCAGCGAGATGAAACAAAATCTAGAACTGAAAACCGTCAATCATCTACACACAAGAAGAAGAACTAGTAGGGAATTTAGACTGAATGCTAAAATTTGGGATTTCAATATGGGAGACATTATACTAGATCTAGGATCTGAAGTGAATGTACTACCAAAGAAGACATGGAAATGGATGGGAGAGCCAACATTGGGATACTCAAATGTCCAATTAAAACTAGCAAACGAATATAGATTCCTACAAATAGGTAGACTGAAAGTAGTAACAATAGATCTTGATGGAGTGTGCACTAAAGCAGACTTTGAAGTCATCGAAATAGTAGATGGCACAACACCGTACTCGACACTACTCATTCTGGATTGGGCGTTTGACAACTAGGCCATAATTAATTTGAAAACAAGGAAAATGACATTTGAATCTAGAGATTACAGGGTCATAGCACCACTAGATCCATCAGAAGGGGAGAGGTTCAGAGAACCCACTTGCCTGGACTTAGAGGAGATCAACCAGTTGTACAGAAAAACTGCGCACGATGAGGATTACGTAAACCCAACTGCAGATGAGGTACTCAGTTGGCGGAGCATTACTTCATGCACCACAGACTCACACACTGGGTTAGAAAATTGGCAGCAGAGACTACATGAAGTATCCATGAGAATATGTGCAAGAATAGACCGCGCAGTATGGTGGATAGGCATAGAAATCAGAGAACCACCTTGTTTCCATGGAATAAATGATTTGTAAACATTCTTAACACAATACGGATAAGCAGTGTTAGAAACCCAGAGACTGCTAGCACTTGTCTTAGCACTCAAGGCCACACCCACAAGATGGTGGGGTGTGCATAAAGAGACTATCACAAACTGGTATCCGTGTAAACAATTACTGTGCATAAGGTTCGACGCAGAACAAAAAAACAACAAACAACAGTAGTACGATGGACATAGAGCACCATCAGAGAACTTGGAGGTGTGTAGAATGCTATGGAAAATGACACCACCTGAGGAATGGCCTCATCAATTCATACATTCTTTAGAGGGCATACTAGTGAACTAGTACACAAACTAGGAATTGTGCAAAGGAACTACAACATGGCGAATATTGCAGCAGAACTTCACAATCACTTTCTCATCCGAGGATGAGAACCCCAACATAGATGCATCCCTTAAATGGATAAGAGGAGTAATATTCATCAAAGAACCAGAAATAGAAACTATCACAGAAGAACAACAATGAAATAAGCAGATAATCAAGGAACTACTGTCATGTTACCATGTACAGGAGGAAGCACCAGACGAAGATGACCCACGTGATATTTGGATTGAAGAAGTAGAAGGCGAAAGAGATGTGGAGGGACCACCCATAGAATTCAAAGTCATTTCCACACCAATCAAGGTAAATAAAGTTAACATCAGAACAACTAAACATCCCAAAATGGACATCATTGGAGACTACTGGGATGAGCCAACAGTAGAAAGCATCACATAGTTGTTGCACGAATACGACGACTTGTTTCCTACAACATTTACAGAGATGAAGGGTATAACAGGAGAAATGGGAGAGATGAAGATACCACTCAGACCTGAATCAAGACCAATTAGATAACGACCATATAGAATGAACCCCATATATAAACAAAAAGTTAAAGAGGAGATCGACCGGATGCTTGAAGCCGGCATAATCGAACCAGTCGAGGAATCATAATGGATAAGCTCGATGGTAGTACATGACAAGAAACAAGGAAGAGGGATTAGGATATGCATCGAATTGAGGAAGTTGAACGATGCATGCCTACATGACCCATTCCCTACACCATTCACGGATGAAATGTTAGAGAATGTGGGGGGACATGAAGCTTACTCATTCAGTGATGGATTCTCAGGCTACCATCAGATTAAGATAGCACAAGAGGACAGATACAAGACCACGTTCATGATAGAATGGGGATCTTACCAATATACAGTCATGCCATTTGGACTGAAGAATGCACCAACAATATTCTCCAGAGTGGTTATCACAGCATTTAAAGAATTCATCCATCAGTTTCTCGAAGTATACCTGGATGACTGGACATTCTATAGTCTTTTGAAAAACCATGTGGAAGTTTTACGCTTGATGCTAGAATGATGCAGACAGTGTTAGATATCACTAAACATAAATAAATGTATATTTGGAACACCGTTTGGAATACTACTGGGCCATATAGTATGCAAATAGGAGTTATTGGTCGATCTGACAAAGATGACAGTCATCGTCAATTTACTAGCACCAAAAATAGTCTGTCAGCTACGAGTGACATTAGGACACACTAGATACTATATAAAATTCATCAAAGGATATGTGGAGATCACAACACCAATGGAAAAGTTGTTAAGGAAGGATATAAAGTATCAATGGAACGACGAGTGCCAAGACAATCTAAATACATTAAAGGAAAAGATGGTTACTGCACCAATTTTAGTATTTCCAGACTGGGAAAAGACATTCCATGTGCATGTAGATGCATCAATGATAACACTCAGGGCTATATTAGTGCAACCAGGAATGAGAGACTTGGATCACCGGATAACGTTCACAAGCAGAAAATTATCAGACTCAGAAAATAATTACAACACGACAGAAAGAGAAGGCCTAGCTATGGTTTACGCACTACAAAAGTTCATACATTACCTATTGGGAAAACATTTTAAGATTTTTACAGATCACTCAGCCCTGAAATACCTAGTCAACAAGCTAGTGTTGGGGGGGAGAATCTATCGATGGTTATTTTTATTTCAATAATTTGACTTCGAAGTAATAGTCAAACTAGGAAAAATGAATGCAGGACTTGACCACCTATCACGGGTCACGAATGGAGAAGAACCTATGAAATTAGAAGACAACTTTTTGGATGCACAGTTATTCTTAGTACATATTGCTGATGACTACTTCACAAAGATCATCTAGTACTTGAGCACAGGTATCGTGCCACAAGAATATACCACCGTGTAGAAGAAGAACCTGGTAGTTCGCGCAGTCAACTATCAACTGATTGTAGGAAATCTATATAAAATGGGCACAAATAGCATTTTACGAAGGTACGTGTTAGAGAAAAACCAAGAATTTTAGTAGAAGCCCATGAGGGAATGGCAGGAGGGAATTATGCAGGAAAAGATACCATGCAGAAGGTACTCCATGTAGGATTATGGTGGCCAGTGATTCATAGAGACTCAAAAGAGTACTGTCAAAGATGCAATGTCTTTCAAAGGGTAGGCAAACCCAACGTAAGGGATACGATGCCATCATGACTGCAAGTGAAATTACAGGCATTTGATACATGGGCAATATAATTTGTGGGACCAATTAACCCACTAGCCAAAAGAATAGGGGAAAGATACATCATCACAGTGGCAAAATACCTAACAAGATGGGTGGAAGTCGCACCAGTAAAAGACTGCAGCACAGAGACAACTACACACTTCCTATTTGAACAAGTAATCACCAGATTCAGGTGCCCAAGAGTTTTGATGAGTGACCAAGGCACGTACTTCATAAACAACACCATCCGCGCGATGCTCGAAGAGTTTGAAGTTCATCATCAAACGAGCACACCATATCATCCACAGGAAAATGACATAGTAGAATACTTTAACACAATTCTCAAGAATGCACTAACAAAGATCTGTAACGTCAACAGAGATGACTGGGACCTCAAAGTACCAACAATATTATGGGTGTATAGGACGACATGAAAAAAATTGATAGGGCACACACCATTCAAAATAGTCTATGGCCAAGAAGCAGTAGTGCCATTAGAATTTTTAGTACCTAGCTTACGCGTAGCGGCTATCACACAAATGATAGAACGATGTGCAATACAAAAAATAATGAATCAACTATCATCAATGGAGGAAGACCGAATCCTAGCAGGATTCCATCAACAAGTGCAGAAGGCCAGAGACAAATCTTGGCATCATAGACACATCAAGAAGAAGACGTTCAAGAAAGGAGATCTAGTATTGCTCTATGACATCAAATCGTTTCAGCACCCACGAAAGATAAGAATTCATTGGTTAGGACCATACAAGGTAAAATATGTAACAGACAGAGGAGTTGTACAGTTAAAATATTTAGCAGGTGCAGACCTCAGAGGAATGATCAATGGGAGCTGACTGAAGCTGTACAAGGACAATCGACCACCCACTGCGCAGTTAAAAAAAAAAAAAACTGAAAAGTGTGAAGCACACCAGAGATAGAAAATCCACATGAAGTTTGAAACATGAATGTAGCAAAGGCAAGGACAACGGTTACACACCAAAGAAAAATGAGTGGGAAACAAAAATTTGGCAAAAGCAGTATGACAGGACAACACTAAGTGAAATTAAGGCACGACAAGGACTGATGGAACATCACATTAAACATGCCAACTGGAAATGACAAAGTAAGTGTAATGGTAAGTATGAAACTGTCGAAGATTCATTGAACCCACAATTATGGTGCATTAATTGCATCATGGAGGAAGCATCCTCGACAAGCTTCATGACAAGCTCATACAACAAGCGAGCACAGAAGCAACTAGTCTATTCACGAAAGGAGAATAGAGAGAGAGAAACAACAGCCGGAACAAATAGAGCGAGACCAAATAGCCTACCAAAGTCATTAAAACTCAACAAATGTTTGAAAATCACCACTATGGCACCACCGAAGCCCGCAGAACTAGGCTAGACAACCAAACTGACCAGGGTTCAAACTAGGTCACGAGGACCGCTAGAAGAGAACGAGCAACAACAGCTGGAGATTGTCGATATCGATAAGATCCCATCCCCAGAGATGATACCTATGAACTCTACATCGATATTGGAAGAGATTCAACAACCATAAGTAGAGGCCATAAAAGAGGATACACCAACAGCGACGCAGGATCCTCCGAATGAGGAAGCATAAACCCAAAGGGAAGTGCAACCAGAAAGAAATGAAGCAGCCATAGAAGTTAACGAAACAACACAACATCTAGGAGAAACAATGCAACCAGATGAGTCACAGGCACCCAACCTAGGTCAACCAACAGAGGAGACCGCTGGAACTACCTCAACTTGGCCAGAGTGTCTTACAGGGGAGCAACCGAGAGTTGCTGGAACTTTGAACCAACCACCACAGTAGGAAGACAGAGTTCAGATATCGAGCTCACCTCTCAAGAAACCGACAACAAAAATTGTGCTACCACGCATACCAGATGGAGTACAGGTAGATCCACAGCTACTGGGTCACGTCAGGAAGCTCAAGTATTCCAACCATGACGTATCAGACGAAACCAAGTTCTCGGAACTTGTGTTGAGGGTTTTTATGTAGAACATAGTTGTAAACCAACTTGGAGAAACGATCATCCAGCCACATCAGTGGGAAGCCGGACTGGATAGAACATGAATTTTAGGTTTTCTCAAACTTCCACACTTTGGCAGAGGCTAGTATGAAACAACATGCGTCAAGAAGTTGTTAGAAGTCACTCACGGAGGGGATATATGTTTGGAAAAACGTGTCCCCATAATTGTTGAGCTTATCACATAGATAATAGGACTACCCAGCCGAGGTATGGATCCTGCGCTGATTCTGGATGATAAATCCAAGGAGAAAGCATTAGCAGAGGAAATGAAGAAGAAATATGGTACTGCCAGGGGAACAAGAGGCATTATAATCAAACAGATCAACAATGCAGCGACACAATTGGGCACAAAGATCTTGGCCTGTAAATTGTTAAGAAAATGCCGCAAAGATGAAGTACCAACATGAGTCATTGCATTTGCAGCTCAGTGCACAGAAGGCACCTCCGTGAGATGGGCACCTTATTTATTAAAATTGTTCCAACATGACTGCAAGGATGCACAGGACCTCAATACATAATTCCATTACACATGGCTGCTCACCCTCATAGCTTTCATGGGATGGCGGGAACTAGAGTATGTAATTTTTTGTATTAGACCGTAGCCAACGACAACGATATATCTATTACTGAAATCCGGGCCATAGGCCAGGCATAAGAGTGAGAATGGAATTGTATTTGAAGCATACCTATGGGACATACAAGAAGCTATCAATCGATCATGGAGAATAACACCAAAGGCTGTCACGTGATATGGGGACATCACTAACTTCTAGGCTACACGTTAAGCCATCTGGATACAACCAAGGAAGGATCTAATAAAAAGTGGCTACATATGTGATATTGCATCATAGAGGGTGACATCGACATGGTCGTCAGTGAATGGCCTCATGAATGGAGAATCCCATCCATTCCCCGGGAAGTACCAGAAAGAACAACAAAAGGAGAGGCAACGCAGGCAGAAACACAAATTCCATAAAGGAGCTAGAACATAGATAGCATAAACATAGGAAAAATGTGCAGGATTATTGAGAAAAGAAGTGGCAGTTCAGGTAGTGGATACCATTAAGGAGAAGATCGCACATGCACTGTCAAAATCAGCAGAGCTAAAGGAAAATTTCCAGACGATCACCAAGAAGATCGAGGCAGCTAAGAAAGATTAGGTGACTCGGGACGAGTCACATGTTAGGGTTGGGGGCATGTTGGCACCAGGACATAGTGGAAAGAAGGAAGATCATGGGAAATAAAGCATGCATAAACAAAAGTAACAGATGGAGAAAGAACAACACACGTTCATGAAAGAAAGCATGCACAAGGAAAGCGACAGCTGGAGGAAGAACAATACATGCATGTGGGAGGAAGACCTAATGTCAGTAGGGTTAGGGTTTTGGTAATGCTTTGTAAACAAATGAAGAGCCTGAAATGTATAAATATAGATACATAGGTATCATGTAGGGGTTCGAATACTT
This sequence comes from Picea sitchensis, assembly GCA_010110895.2. Lineage (NCBI taxonomy): Eukaryota > Viridiplantae > Streptophyta > Pinopsida > Pinales > Pinaceae > Picea > Picea sitchensis. Next base: position 31,956 of record SNQJ01S0123726.1, read on the forward strand.
TGTGTTGAAGATTTGTGTATTAGCTCGGGGTGTTAGTATTGTTATCCCATCTTTTACTGTAGTTACCCATGAGCGGATGCGGTATGCAATGTGACTGTATGAACTATTTTTGTAAGATTTTTAGCTAGGGGAGAAGGAAAAGGGTAGATTCTGGGGATTATATCACAGGCTAAGGAGCCTGGTGCGATCTAGTTCGCTCCATATAAATCTTACCCATATGAGGGGAATTGTAAGCGTGCGGCGCCAGAAATGCAGAATTACTATAATAAAAGAGCCAAGAGCCAAATCTTTGTGGACGTATCCCAAGAGGGCGTGAACCATGGTAATAAATGTGTAATGTGATGAATGTATGAATCTCTTTACTTTCTTTCAGCAATTTATTGTTATTCTTAATAAATGAGTTAATGTATTGTTATGGAACATGAATATGCTGCTTGGGAAGTAAACTGTGTAATGGAAGTGTGTACCCATGAGGAATAGGTAGAGTACCTTCATATTTCATAGTGCATGTCTCTGGTTAATAAACCCCTATCTCATACTCAATCCTAGGTGTAAACACCCGAGTCTTACAACCACCCATTTAAAGCTATCTCGGGTGAGACTGCACAGTGCATTCTGTGTACTGTGTTGCCTTCTGGTTTACTAGAAGGGCCAATAGTTTTAGAGGCTTTGTTGGTAACCTGAAAGATATGACCCTTGGGTCAACAAATCAAAGAGTAGAAGAGAGCAGTTAAAAGCCAACATAGCTACTTTTTTAAGTTGTTGAGTTGGAGAAGACGAAGGAGGGTATATCTTGAGGGTTAGATCACAGGCTGAGGAGATGTTGGCAGCCAATTCAATTTTTTTTATTACCCTAAAAAGCTGCCTACACCTAATTGTTTTCTAAATCGACAAGTCATCGTCGCATTTTGCAACTAGACATTTATTTCATTTCTTGCGACAATTGCAATTTGATTTCGATTCAGTTTTCACAACTGAAAGTGTGAAAACTCCTCCATTGTTGTTTTGACTTTCGTAGTTTTTTATTGATTTTCTGAAAGACATTTTACCATTATTTTATTGTATGACTACGAACGACTTTCAAACTATGCCCATTCGCCTTGATTGCACATTTGGATTTGTTTGATTAATAAGCCATTGAGCATGCAAATTTATTGGTTACATTTGATTCTACAAGGGTTATGATTGATGTTGGTTTTATATGATGTGATCCTTATTGTTTTAAACCTTTGACTTATCAATTTTACAAAGTATTTGGTCATAATGTTTCATAAAACTTTGATTATAATTATGTTGTGAGCGCATGATCAATATATGAGTTTTGATTTGCATGACAAAGGTTTGAATTATAAATCTCGATCGGGTGAACTTTTGGTTTGATTTAATAAATCTGAACTTATACAATGGCACGATTGGATTAACATTGGTTTAAATGTTTGTTTTTGATTTAATGATTAATACAATGATGCGTTGTTTAACTTTGGGTTTTGATTTGGATCATTGATTGGTATGTTGTTTTATGGGTTTTGATTGAATGGTTTTAACTTATGGTATGGCGCATTGATGTAATATATATTATGGCGAGTTGATACATTGACCACCGCCCAAACTATTTGGTTGGCTGATTCATATGGATTAAACATTATGATTATGGATGGAACAACACTGTACTCACCCATTAATACA
>SNQJ01S0123726.1:36412-60349 GCA_010110895.2 Picea sitchensis
TCTTAGTACTATTAAATATTCCAACAGAAAGTGGCATCTACTCAAGAGCTAGTTAATATTCCATACCAAATGAAGGCTCTAGGGTTTTGATTTATTTCTATAACCATCCCAATTTCCAAACTTTCCCTTTAATTTTTTTTTGCAAGCAATCTAGGGTTTAAAGGACGAATTTTGAATTAGATTACTAGATTCAAACCTTGGAGCTAAACTTTCCTATATAGTTAGGGTGTTACACACCTATTTGTCGCATTACCAAGTGTCACATTTGTTGGAATTATTGATTGTGTGTTGTCATTGATGGCAACATGAATCAGTCATGAACAAAGTTATACAATATGAATCAATCATGAACAAAGTTATATAGTTTGCCTTAGTGTCAGGATGACCAATAAGGTCTGTCAATATGTAATGAATGGTCATTGATGGAAAGAGAATGCAACATAGTGCTCAGAAAGGCTAAAATTTAGGAGAAAAAGCGTATGGTAAATTCCATCGATGTAATATTCGATTACTGTCAAGGATCGATGACATTTGTTACAGGCACATTTTCAAAAGCTCAGAAGAGATGGCACATTTGAAATAACATAGAAGCCAAAGCCTACACAAATGAATTCTTTGTGAAGGATTGAGGAAGAATCATGTTCATTGAGATATTTTTCAGGAGTAATCACAACCATGAGATCAATTAGAGCCACTGATCAAAGACAAGTGGAAGAATAACATAAGTATCAGGACATTAGAGATAAGGAAGAGGAACGAAGTCATGAAATCCTGCTAGCCGTTAGATCAAGGAGAGACATTGAATGAATTCTTGACCATCCGATCAAGTTTAGTGGAAGGAAAATGTAAACCACAAAATATCCTGAATTATCGAATTAACCAAAGTAAGGTCAACCACTGATTTGGAGTGGAGATATTGGAGCTGTCATATCACAGTAAAGGAAAGGAGAGGGTCAAATATGGCGCTGACCACTCCAACGGAAAGGAGTCTAGAACAAGAAAATTTACCCGAAGGCCGAAGCTCTAGAGTCACAAACTCCCGTCATTTGTCGGATCAGGAAATTCCTTCATCCGTTGATCTATTCAGAGCACACCAAGAAATACGGTGGTCAACTTCGACGCTGACCACTTTGGTGAAAAGATTTAGAATTGAATCGGAATTCACGAAGCCTAAATTCATGAAGAAACACCAGCCGTCTGATCTAAGGAACAATTCGGGAAATAACCCGACCGTTGGATCAAGTAAAGTGGAAAGATAGGATAAGCAAGTCCAAAGGCCCAAGATCCAGAATAGCCAAATTCCTAACAACCGTTGGATCGTGTTAAGTATTTTCGGGTTAAAGAAGGATCGTTAGATGACGCCAAGTTACTCAAGGTTTATTCTTCGGGGAATCTTACTCTTGGAGAATTGAGAAATGGGAAAAAGTGAATAACTTGAAGTCCCGAAGGACAAATGAATCTGGACCATTTATTTAGAAATTGATCAGAGTCATTGGATCAAGTATTCAAATGAACCTACAACCGTTATATCCAGGAGGAGGACATGTGACACATCAGGATATCCACGTCAGTAAGACCACGTCAGCAAGGATACGTGGCACAATCAAATGGTGACAAGCGTCAAGGTCCAGTTGGAATTTTAGGTATACGTAAGCCACAAATCTAAGTGACACGTGGAATCTACTTGACCAGTGCCAAGTCAACAATGAAACATTGATCTCATGATAGAGGAATAAGGGTGGAAGAAGAGGCAATGCTTAAATTAATAATCCCATGGTTCTACGCATATGGTCTTATGAAAAACATGGTTTGAAGGAAGCGCCTTCACATAACTCGATTTTTGCAACATTTGTAGTGAAAGGTTTTTATCCAGAACAAAATAAATGAAAAACAAGGGATTTGAAGTCCTTAAATAAAACTATTAATGATAATAATAATATAAATTATTATTATTAATTCAAATGAAGAGGTGTAATGGTTCAAACAAAGGGACACAATGCTTCAAACTCATACCTATTGGGAGACTATATAAACAAAGAAGTATGGTGAAGAAAAGATGTAGTTGAATTTGTTGAAGTATATATATTTCTATATAATGGATTGAATGAAGGCTCATTCTATCAGGTTGGTGCCTGTTTACAAGCTGGGTCTTGTATGAGGATTGGCTTCCTCACATTTCAGTTGGATCTGAGATCAACAAGCTGGGACTTGTTATGAGGGTTGGATTCCTCATTTCTCAGTTTGATTTGAGAACTACAAGTTGGGTATCTCATAATTGTTTGAAGATGAAGATCGATCTTATATATTCATTCAAGTTAAATAAATAAATAAAATATTTATTTATTTATATATTGGTTGAGAAATTGAAATAAATATATTTTGTTCAATTAATTTATGAAACGTGGAAAATTGTCCAAAGTTTTGTGACACTGATTCACCCTCCCCATCTCAGTGTCAAGTGTACATTTCAACAATTGGTATCATAGTGGGTGCCTTCAACACAATTTAAACACTGGAAGGTAGATTCTGAAGAAATGGGTGGACAAATGGATCTCTCCACAAATGAAGCTCCTTTATTTGATGGAACATATTATTCTTCATGGAGGGAAAATATGAAAAAATATCTGAAGTCAAGAGGATTTGGAGTTTGGGATTCGGTAGTAAGTAAGCCTTGGAACTTAACTACTTCAAAGAAAAAAACCAAAACTGCAAAGGAAGCAAGGAGAAACAATTCATTATCTCTAAAAGCAATCCAGGATGGATTTTCAGACCAAGTCAAAGAAAATACGAGGCACTACAAATATGTTAAAGAATTATGGCTCCAGCTAGAAAATTGTTATCATAATGAAGCACAGGAATAAGAGAAACCCTATCAAAGTAAGGAACAATACTCATATAAAGAGGATTCCTATCAAAATGAAGAACAAACCTCAGAAGAAGATAATTATTATCAAGATAAGGAACAAGATAAAGGAAAGGAGAATTCCAGTCAGATTGAAGAACATAATACAGAGAAAGATATTTTAGATCAAAGTAAAGGAAAGGAGACGGTCAAATCCAATGTTGACCACTCTGACAGAAAGGAGTCTAGAACAAAAAAATTTACCTGAAGGTTGAAGCTCTAGAGTCACAAAATCCTATCATTTGTCGGATTAGGAAATTCCTTCAACCGTTTATCTATTCAGAGCTTGCCAAGAAATATGGTGGTCAACTTCAAGGTTGACCACTTCGGTGAAAAGGATTTCGAATTGAACCAGAATTACCGAAGCCCGAATTCATGAAGAAACGCCAACCTATTGATCTAAGGAAAAATTCAGGAAATATCTCGACCGTTGGATCGAGTAAAGTGGAAATATAGAATAAGAAAGTCCAACAGCCCGAGATACAGAATAGCCAAATTCCCGACAACCATTGGAATGTGTTAAATATTTTTGGGTTAAATAAGGATCGTTAGATGAAGCCAAGTTACTCGAGGTTTATTCTTCAGGGAATCTCACTCTTGGAGAATTGGGAAATGGGAAAAAGCAAATAACTCGAAGTCCCGAAGGCCGAAATGAATTTGGACCATTGATTTAGAAACTGATCACATTCCTTGGATCAAGGATTTAGATGAACCTATGACTGTTAGATATAGGATAAGGACATGTGACACACCAAGAGATCCACATCAGTAAGACCACGCCAACAAGGATGCATGGAACAATAAAATGGTGACAAACGTCAGGGTCCAGTTGGAATTTTAGGTATACGTAAGCCACAAATATAAGTGACACATGGAAGCCACTCGACCATTTCCAAGTCAGTAGTGATGTCAACAATTTATGTCACTACATGAGTATTTCCTTCAGAGGAAACTATTTTCTACCACCACCAACTACCCGAAGTGCCAAAGGTTGAAGTTAATGCTAATCGTTGACCTAATTCGGGAGAATTATAAACCATTGATCAAGTACAGTTGAAGGATAGAGTAAGCATAAATCACGAAGTAATGCTAATTGTTGATCTACTTCAGGAGTGTTCTCAACCGTTGATCAAGCATAGTGGAATGATAGCATAAGAGGAGGTGTTCACTGACAACAAGTGGTCACCACCTCTTTATGACATATTCTGTAGGTTATCACTCCGGGGGAATTTAACCACTTCAAAGTTCTAGTAACCCGAAGTCCCAGAGTACCGAAGCTTAGAAATAAGATCTAGGTTGTTGAAGTTTATGGACACACGTCAAATCAATATTAATAGAGTATACACACTTCAATGAAATTTAGTTCGAGAGAATTGAAAGTTTATAAAAAGAACAAACTCCTGATGCTGCGAAGTACCAAAGGAAATGACAACCATCCATCTCATGATTGAATCCCAACCATTAGATAAGGATAAGAAAATTGTGAGAAATGGGTCTTTTAAAAGAATGATCAGACCATTGATCCAAAATCGTGATCAATGATGAGGATTAAAACCATGAATCGAAATTGCTCAAGATATAACACTTCGAAAGATATCACTTTGGACATAACAAGATTTGGTGAAGAGAATAAAATTTCTAGAGTGTCAAAGGCCGGAGAACACAGTCCCAACACTGGACATATGGGGTCTAAAAAGAAAAAAAAAAGCGGAAGAATTCCGAGGCATGAAAGATTAGTCTCATGATAGAGGAATAAGGGTGAAAGAAGAGGCAATGCTTAAATTAATAAGCTCGTGGTTCTGTGCATAGGTTCATATGAAAAACATGGTTTAAAGGAAGCGCCTTTGTAGAACTCAATTTCTGCAACATTTGCAGTGATAGGTTTTTAGCCAGAACAAAATAGATGCAAAACAAGGGATTTGAAGTCTTTAAATCAAACTATTAATGATAATAATAATAATATAAATTATTTTTATTAATTCAAATGAACAGGTGTATGAAGAGATGTAATGGTTCAAACAAAGGGACATAATGCTTCAAACTCATACCTATTGGGAGACTATATAAACAAAGAAGTATGGTGAACAAAACATGTAGTTAAATTTGTTGAAGTATATATATTTATATATAATGGATTGAATGAAGGTTCATTCTATTAGGTTGGTGCCTGTTTACAAGCTGGGTCTTGTATGAGGATTGGATTCCTCACATCTCAGTTGGATCTGAGATCAACAAGATGGGACTTGTTATGAGGGTTGGATTCCTCATTTCTCAGTTTCATATGAGAACTACAAGATGGATATTGTAATAGAAAGCTGGGTCTCTCATAATTGTTTGAAGATGAAGATTGATCTTATGTATTCATTCAAGTTAAATAAATAAATAAAATATTTATTCTTTTATATATTGGTTGAGAAATTGAAATAAACATATTTTGTTCAATTAATTTATGAAAAGTGGAAAATTGTCCAAAGTTTCATGACACTGATTCAACCCCCCTTCTCAGTGTCAATCTACATTTAAACAATTGGTATCAGAGTGGGTGCCTTCAACACAGTTTAAAAACTGGAAGGTAGATTTTGAAGAAACGGGTGGACAAATGACTCTCTCCACAAATGAAGCTCCCTTATTCGATGGAACAAATAAGGGATGATATTAAGGATGAAAATTTGTTTTAAAATGTAGAAACCTTAGCGAATCTTACTAATCCTTCATATGCCAACTATAAAATGTTTGGCGATATTTTTGTAAAAATATTCAAATTTGTAAGGATTTTATATAGTTTGTATAAAATTTTGGTGATTTTTAAGGTAAAATAATTTTATCCTTTAGAATTTGGGGGAATTGTTTTTAGAATAATGAATATTTTTTTGGAAAACCATGGAAAATTAGCCCATGAGCGAAATTTAGCCCCTAAAATCATCCCCGGAACAAATTATTCTTCATGGAGGGAAAATATGAAAAGATATCTTAAGTCAAGAGGATCTGGAGTTTGGGATTTAGTAGTAAGTAAGCCCTAGAACTTAAATACTTCAAAGAAAAAAAACAAGACAACAAAGGAAGCAAGGAGAAACAATTCATTAGCCTTAAAAACAATCCAGAATGGACTGTTAGACCAAGTCAAAGAAAATATGAGGCACTACAAATATGCTAAAGAATTATGGCTCCAAATAGAAAATTGTTATCATAATGAAGCACAAGAAGAAGAGAAATCCTATAAAAGTAAGGAACAAGACTCAAATAAAGAGGATTCCTATCAGAATAAAGAACAAATCTCAGAAGAAGAGAATTCTTATCAAGATTAGGAACAAAATAAAGAAAAGGATAATTCCAATAAGATTGAAGAACATAATATAGAAAAAGAGATTTCTAATCAGAATGAAACGTAAGATTTTATGCAAACCTTAGTCAGCAATGAATAAGACAACCTCATCAATGAATTGAGGCATACATCAGTAATCAATAAATAAAAGTTACATAATCTTAAGACTGTTGTTACAGTTGAAATAGAAGATATTCGTATGGAACCAGGAAATTGTATACATATTAAAGTTCTTGTGGAGGCTCTTGACAAAATTGAGTACACAACTATGTGCACTCTAGAAGAGTTGAAGAAAACTCAACAAAATATATGCCGCTACTACAATAGTTAGATCAATCTAACCATGAAGAGCATGAGAAAAATATTTTGTTAGAAAACAAAGAAGAAGAGATCAAAAGCTTGAAAACCGAAGTTGCTAATCTAACATAAGAGATGGAAGAATTAAAGACACATGACAATAAATGAAAATAAGTACTAAAAGAAACAGAAAAATTGGTTAACAGTCTAAAAACTCAACTCGAGGAAACTAAAGAAAGTGAAGAAGTCCCGAAGATCCAATTAACTAGGAAAGAAAATTCTTACCACATGTTGGAATTGGAAATCATCAACTTCAAAAAGATAAATGAAAGTACTAATGCATATCTAATGGCTCAAATTGAAGAATCTAAGAAAAAGGAAGAAGCACGGAAGATCTAAATAACTAAAAAGGAAGAATCGTGCCAAAATTTTGAATTAGAAGACATCAGCCTCAAAAGGATTCAACTAGAATACGAGGAAGAAATCAAAATATTGAAAAATAAAGTTTTTGATCTAACAGAAGATATGGAAGAATTGAAGACATATGACAAAACTATTAAATGCAAAGAAGACTTGGATGAGATAGAAGAAATAGTCATCAATCTAAAGACTCAACTTGAACATGCTAAGAAAGTGGAAGAAGCCCTGAAGATTCCTTTTACTAAAAAGGAAGAGATATGTCACATGTTGAAATTGGAAATAGTCAATCTCAAAAAGATGGATGAAAAGACAAATAAATATGTCAAATTCCAGAATAGCTCAACTGTCCTAGATAATATTTGGAACAATAAAAGATCGGTTGATGACAAACTGGTATTGGATACAACAAAAAGGAAGACAATGACAAATGGAGCACCATTTACAAACATGAGAAATGATCATCCTTCTCAAATGGAAAAGGTGCAACCACAAACCAATTACAAGTCATGAACATTGTTAAGGAAGGAAGCTATAGAATTAAGAAGGAAGAAGAAAATCAAAAGACAAATCTCTCAAGCCAAAATAAATTCAAGAATGGAAACACCTTCAATGGCTATTTCTTTTCTTGTCATAACTTTGGCCATAAAGCAATGGACTGCAAGAAACTAGAAAAATGATATACAGGAAAATCCAAAAACTCAATTAGATGTTGGAGATGCAATTTTGTTGGGTAGAAAATAAATTTTTTTCATACAATGAGATGTTACAACTATGATAGGTTTGGGAACAAATCCCAAAGCTACAGGGGTTAAAAAATTCAATCCTTAAATAAGTCATTCAAGTCAGGGAGAAAACCTAATAAAATTTGGAAGAAGGAAGGAGATAACAAATCTCCAAAAACACAATTAGAAAGAAAAGGTCCAAAAAGAAGAATATCTCATAGAAAGATATGGCGAAGAAAATATGAAGGAGAAAGAAAGAAAGATGATCTTGCACCTGAAAATGAAGAAATTAATAACAAGAAAATGATGGGTGAAGGTCCTAATAAGGAATGTGAAATTCAATATGAAATAGATAAAGCTCAAGAAAGGGAAGTCCCTATAGAAGAATATGACACAATCATGATAATGTCATAATCGTTTAGCCAAAGAAGGAAAAATCATTGATAGGGTGAGTTGTGGACTACAATAAGGAGAAAATGGACAAAGGAGAGCATCACCTTAGGGAGAGTATAACCTCAGAGGGAACAAGTGAATATCCTTTTTGTCATTTTTGTAAAAAGGGGAGAAGAGAAAAAGTAGTAGAGAGGTTCAAGAGGTATCAATCAACAAGGATCAATTGATATTAGCAAAGATCAATTAATTTCAATTGATAACCAAATTGATATTAAATCAGTTGGTATCAATCCTTAATTGATTTTCCTATGAAATATCAAAGAAGAATAAGATGCAGGTCAAGAAGAACAGTAAGATTCATACCCTTGTCCTATTTGACAAAGGAAAGACAATAAAAACTCAGGGAGAGTATTTTGGTTATCAAATAAGAAGGTAATTAGATTAGGTTTAAAAGACTTGATGACTGCAAATTGGTATCACTACAAGTTAGTATCAAGAAGACTACTTATTTAAACACAAATATCCCAATGAATTGATATAAGAAGTTAGTAAATTCATAGAGGGAGAACTATAAAATATAGTGGAAGGATAGTGTAAACCATAAAATATTCCGAAGTTTTGGATTAACCGAACTACCGTCAAACGTTGATCTGGAGTGGACATATTGGAGTCGTTAGATCATAGTAAAGGAAAGGATACAATCAACTTCGATGCTTACCACTCCGACAGAAAGGATTTTAGAACAAGAAATTTTACCCGAAGTCCGAAGCTATGGAGTCATGAACTCCCATCATTTGTTGAATCAGAAAATTCCTTCATCCGATGATCTATTTAGAGCACGCCAAGAAATATGGAGGTCAACTTCGATGCTGACCACTTCGGTGAAAAGGAGTTCGAATTGAACTAGAATTCTCGAAGCTCGAATTCATGAAGAAACACCAACCGTCTGATCTAAGGAACAATTCAAGAAATATCCCGACCGTTGGATCAAGTAAAGTGGAAATATGGGATAAGCAAGTCTAAAGGCCTAAGATCCTGAATATATGAATTCCCGACAATCGTTGGATCATGTTAAAGATTTTTAGGTTAAATAAGGATCGTTAGATGAATCCAAGTTACTCGAGGTTTATTCTTCGAGGAATCTCACTCTGGGAGAATTGGGAAATGAGAAAAAGAGAATAACCCAAAGTACTGAAGGCCGAAATGAATCTAGATCATTGATTTAGAAACTGAACACAATCGTTGGATCAAGGATTCAGATGAACCTATGACCGTTAGATCCAGGAGGAGGACATGTGACACATTAGGAGATTCATGTTAGTAAGACCATGTCAACAAGGATACGTGGTGCAATCAAATGGTGAAAAGTGTCAAGGTCTAGTTGGAATTTTAGGTATATGTAAGTCACAAATATAAGTGACAAATGGAAGCCACTCGGCCAGTGGAAAGTCAACAGTGACATCAACAAGTTATGTACTCCGTTAGTATGTCCTTCAGGGGAAACCAATTTCTACCACCAACCACTGCCTGAAGCTCCAAAGGCCGAAGTTAGTGTGAATCATTGATCTAATTTGGGAGAATTCTTGACCTTTTATCAAGTAAAATGGAAGGATAGAGTAAGAGTAAATCACGAAGTAATGCTAACTGTTGATATACTTTGGGAGCATTCTCAACTGTTGATCAAGCATAGTGGAAAGATAGCATAAGTGGAGGTGTTAACCGAAAGAAAGCGGTCTCCACCACTTTATGACTTATTTGGTAGGTTATCACTCTAGATGAATTTAACTACATAGTTCTAGTAACTCGGAGTCCCGGAGTACCAAAGCTCCAAAATAAGATCTGTACTGTTGAAGTTTACGAACACACGTCAACTGAAGATTAATAGAGTATACACACTTCGGTGAAATTTAGTTTGTGAGAATTGGAAATTTATAAAAAGAAAAAACTCCTAAAGCTGCAAAGTATCAGAGGAAACGACAACCGTCCATCTCACGATTGAATCCCAACCATTAGATAAGGATAAGAAAAATGTGAGAAATGAGTCTTTTAAAAGAATGATCAGACCATTGATCTGAAATTGTGATCAACGATGAGGATTAAAACCGTGAATCGAATTTGCTCGAGATATAACAATTCAAAAGATATTACTTCGGAGATAAAAAAATTTGGTGAAGAGAAGAAAATTTCTAGAGTGCCTATGCCCAGAGAACATGGTCCCAACACTGGACATATGGGGGCTAAAAAGAAAAGAAAAAAAGGGGAAGAATTTCAAAGCATGAAACATTGGTCTCATGATAGAGGAATAAAGGTGAAAGAAGAGACAACACTTAAATTAATAATCTTTTGTTTCTATGCATACGATCATATGAAAAACATGGTTTGAAGGAAGCGCCTCCATAGAACTTGATTTTTGCAAGATTTGCAGTGACATGTTTTTAGCCAGAACAAAATAAATGCAAAAAAATGGATTTGAAGTATTTAAATAAAACAATTAAGGATAATAATAATAATAGAAATTATTATTATTAATTCAAATGAAGAGGTGTAATGGTTCAAACAAAGGGACATAATGCTTCAAACTCATACCTATTGGGAGACTATATAAACAAATAAGTACGGTGAACAAAATATGTAGTTGAATTTGTTGAAGTATATATATTTCTATATAATGGATTGAATGAAGGTTCATTCTATCAGGTTGGTGCTTGTTTACAAGTTGGGTCTTGTATGAGGATTGAATTCCTCACATCTCAGTTGGATCTGAGATCAACAAGCTAGGACTTGTTATGAGAGTTGGATTCCTCATTTCTTAGTTGGATATGAGAACAACAAGTTGGATCTTGTAACAGAGAGATGAGTCTCTCATAATTGTTTGAAGATGAAGATTTATCTTATGTATTCATTCAAGTTAAATAAATAAATAAAATATTTATTCTTTTATATATTGGTTGAGAAATTGAAATAAATATATTTTGTTCAATTAATTTATGAAAAGTGAAATTTTTCCAAAGTTTTATGACACTGATTCACCCCCCCCTCTCAACGTCAAGTGTACATTTCAAAAACACTTAAGCATCACACTTTAATAAGTATCACACTTTAATAAGTATCACACTTAAGTGTCATAATTTCATCACCATGTGGGAGTGTTTTTCATAATACCTAGACATGTTGGAAGGGAAACCTATAATTTGGAGGTCGAAATACTATCTTTTACCTTGAGTTTTTGGCCTTTTCAGAGGATCATCACTCCCCTGCCCATATGGAGAGTGGGATAAACCTTGATCATCACTCCTTTCCTAGTTATAGGGGAGCGATAATCTCTCCCTTTGCTAAGTTATGGGGGGTGATGAAGTGGTTGCAACCATTATTCTTTATTTTGAGAGGTTGTTTCCGGGAGATTTCTGTTGGTTAAGGGATTGATTCAAGCTACCCTATATTAAAGGAAAGTTCAATATTTTTTGTTAATCCAAATCCTCACTTTATCACATCCTCACCACAAAATTATCCTATGGTTTTTATGCCTCAAACTCCTATATCATGGAGGCAATTCTTGGGTGAAAGGGGGGGGGGAGAACTTTAGAGTATCATATTGTTGTTCTTGTGACATTCAAGGGGATAGAAAGGAGAGCATGGAGGATATGATGCAACATCAACATCAAGGTTGTAAATGCTTCATTACTTATTTCTTTCCATAATATAACTTGGCCTATTCCCCTCATGCTTATATTGTTCACTATATGCATGCCTATTTTTTGGTCTAATTTGATATAGATAGATCTATTATGTTTAACAATATATTGTAGAAGAAGGAGGTATTGCTTTGCTCTTTGAAAGAATACTCTTGCACCAAGAGCTTGGACATCAATATCAAGGGTTGGAGCAATGAGGACAATTGATTGAAAAGAGGTCAATAATCTATCTTTCTCTTCTCATTCTGATTGTTGACATATAGAGTGTATCTAGGGAGAACGTAGAAGACCATTTTTTTCTTTCTATCTTGGATCAAAGGAGTATTGATCCAAGGGGGGTTTGACCTTTCCACAAGGGAAAATTTTCCACAACAAAAATTGGTGACTCCACTAGGGAACAATCATTTTGATATTTCCTTAGTGTTTTATATCCTTTTGAGTTCTTATTTGTTACTTGATCTTTCTTAATTGTATGCATATTCTTTGATCCCCTTCCTTCATCATCATTAGAAAAGCTTACTGAGTCAAGAACCTAACCCTTTATCATATCTGGGAAAAACTTTGTCTTTTTGACAAGTTCCAGACTTCATCCCTCCCCTATAATGGATTACAAAGCGATAATCTCCTGATTACACCCCTCTGTCAATGTCTTGGGGGGCGATGAATCCTTGATCATCGCCCTGTCTGCAATGTTACAGGGGTGATAATCCTCTTTTTGAGTGGATTTTAGCTCTTCCTTGTCTTCTTTCTGTCAGTATTTTACCACAGGCTTGTATATTAGATTCTTTTCTACTTCATTAATATTTTGATTGCTTTTTAAAATTTGAGTGATTTCTATTCTTTTTTATTCCTTTTGAAAATTTCCTTCTTCTATCAATTTTTGGGCGTACTAGACCACTTTAGGTTCTCTTGATCCTTTTGTTGAGTCTATGTTGTTGTCGGTATAATTCTTATTACCTTTGGGAATTCAGACCTCTATTCTTTTGATTCTGAAAATTTTCAAACTTCCTTGTTTGTCTTTGGAATCTCTTTTATTGATATAGGAATTGGAATATGTTGTTTTAGGCCTCCTTTGATTGAGTTCTTTCTTCTCTTTGGTTATACATCGATCCTTCATAGATTCAGAAATTCATTGGCCTTATCACAAATCTTTCATTGATATCCAATATTTCTTTGATCGTAATTAAAAGGTTTTAGAAAGGGATTTCTCTCGATTTCCATTTTTATTGGTTTTTTGCGAGCATTGGAAGTTTGAGTTTTCTGTTTGAAAGTAGTAAGTGTTGAAGACATCCTTGTGATTGGATTAATTTACTTCTTGTTAGCCTAGTCAAGTGATCAATTTCTTCATCTTATTTAGCTTTGGGATCCTTTTCAAGTGTCATTAATCCCTTTCATTCCGATTGAAATCAAAATCCAAAGAAGGTTATATTTTGAGTTCTTCATGTAATTTGAAATCTTTGAAAAGAAGGAAAAAACAACTTTTTGAATTCTACTTTCATAGGTGGAGTTTTGGATACACATTTTAAAGANAAATATGTAGTTGAATTTGTTGAAGTATATATATTTCTATATAATGGATTGAATGAAGGTTCATTCTATCAGGTTGGTGCCTGTTTACAAGCTGGGTCTTGTATGAGGATTGAATTCCTCACATCTTAGTTGGATCTAAGATCAACAAGCTAGGACTTGTTATGAGAGTTGGATTCCTCATTTCTCAGTTGGATATGAGAACAACAAGCTTGATCTTGAAACATAAATATGAGTCTCTCATAATTGTTTGAAGATGAAGATTGATCTTATGTATTCATTCAAGTTAAATAAATAAATAAAATATTTATTCTTTTATATATTGGTTGAGAAATTGAAATAAATATATTTTGTTCAATTAATTTATGAAAAGTGAAAAATTTTCCAAAGTTTTGTGACACTGATTCACCCCCCCCCCCTCTCAACGTCAAGTGTACATTTCAACAACACTTAAGCATCACATTTTAATGAGTATCACACTTAAGTGTCATAATTTCATCACCATGTGGGAGTGTTTTTCATAATACCTAGACATGTTGGAAGGGAAACCTATAATTTGGAGGTCGAAATACTATCTTTTACCTTGAGTTTTTGGCCTTTTCAGAGGATCATACCCCTGCCCATATGGAGAGTGGGATAAACCTTGATCATCACTCCTTTCCTAGTTATAGGGGAGCGATAATCTCTCCCTTTGCTCAGTTATGGGGGGTGATGAAATGGTTGCAACCATTATTCCTTATTTTGAGAGGTTGTTTCCGGGAGTTTTCTGTTGGTTAAGGGATTGATTCAAGCTACCCTATATTAAAGGAAAATTCAATATTTTTTGTTAATCCAAATCCTCACTTTATCACATCCTCACTGCAAAATTATCCTATGGTTTTTATGCCTCAAACTCGTATATCATGGAGGCAATTCTTGGGTGAAAGGGGGGGGGGAGAAATTTAGAGTATCATACTGTTGTTCTTGTGACATTCAAGGGGATAGAAAGGAGAGCATGGATGATATGCTAGAACATCAACATCAAGGTTGTAAATGATTCATTACTTATTTCTTTCCATAATATAACTTGTCCTATTCCCCTCATGCTTATATTGTTCACTATATGCATTCATATTTTTTGTCTAATTTGATATAGATAGATCTATTATGTTTAACAATATATCATAGAAGAAGGAGGTATTGCTTTTCTCTTTGAAAGAATTATCTTGCACCAAGAGCTTGGACATCAATATCAAGGGTTGGAGCAACGAGGACAATCGATTAAAAAGAGGTAAGTCATTTATCTTTCTCTTCTCATTCTGATTGTTGACATATAGAGTGTATCTAGGGAGAATGTAGAAGACCATTTTTTTCTTTCTATCTTGGATCAAAGGAGTATTGATCCAAAGGGGGTTTGAGCTTTCCACAACAAAAATCGGCGACTCCACTAGGGAAAAATCATTTTGATATTTCCTTAGTGTTTTATATCCTTTTGAGTTCTTATTTGTTACTTGATCCTTCTTAATTGCATGCATCTTATTTGATCCCCTTCCTTCATCATCATTAGAAAATCTTACTGAGTCAAGAACCTAACCCTTTATCATATCTGGGAAAAACTTTGTCTTTTTCACAAGTTCCTAACTTCATCCCTCCCCTATAAGGGATTACAAAGCGATAATCTCCTGATTACACCCCTCTGTCAATGTCTTGGGGGGCGATGAATCCTTGATCATCGCCCTATCTGCAATGTTACAAGGGTGATAATCCTCTTTTTGAGTGGATTTTTGCTCTTCCTTGTCTTCTTTCTGTCAGTATTTTACCCCAGGCTTGTATATCAGAGTCTTTGCTACTTCATTATCATTTTGATTGCTTTTTAAAATTTGAGTGATTGTTATTCTTTCTGATTCCTTTTGAAAATTTCCTTCTTCTATCAATTTTTGGGTGTACTAGACCATTTTAGGTTCTCTTGATCCTTTTGTTGAGTCTATGTCGTTGTCGGTATAATTCCTATTACCTTTGGGAATTTAGACCTCTATTCTTTTGATTATGAAAATTTTCAAACTTCCTTGTTTGTCTTTGGAATCTCTTTTATTGATATAGGAATTGGAATATGTTGTTTTAGGCCTCCTTTGATTGAGTTCTTTCTTCTCTTTGGCTATACATCGATCCTTCATAGATTCAAGAATTCATTGGTCTTATCACAACTCTTTCATTGATATCCAATATTTCTTTGATCGTATTCAAAAGGTTTTAGAAAGGGATTTCTCTTGATTTCCATTTTTATTGGTTTTTTGCGAGCATTGGAAGTTTGAGTTTTCTGTTTGCAAGTAGCAAGTGTTGAAGACATACTTGTGATTGGATTAATTTACTTCTTGTTAGCCTAGTCGAGTGCTCAGTTTCTTCATTTTATTTAGCTTTGGGATCCTTTGCAAGTTTCATTAATCCAAATAAAAAAAGCGTAATGTTATTTCAGCAAATGTGAACAAAATTACATTCTGTAGATACACTATGCAGGTGTATTTCTGAAGAGATGATGTTCCTGCTAGATATTTTCTACTATGTATCCTGGTATATACCTTTCTAGTTCTATCAACAAAAAAATGTTGTAGTACAATATCATAGACATATAACTTGATAGGTATCACAAAACTATGCACATATTCTCCAAAGATTTTGAAAAGAGAAGAGGTTGAATCCTGAAATTTTGTCAAATCTTGTTGTGATTACTCCAAAAGTTTTTGATGTCAATATTCAGTCTGGTGTCCATTTTTCAATTCTGTTACTTTCCATTGGCCCATAACCAATTGGACCACCTCTTTCAACCTCATATCCACCTCCTTGTTCCTTTCCCTGTAAACATGATGACATGCAAAATTATCAAAAGAAATTTTCAAAATTTTGATGTCTTCCAGAATGGATATCAAGTATGGTGTATATTTGTGTTCCTCTAATCCAATTTATGACATTCATGGACTGTCCAAAAACTGTGAGAGAGTGACAACATTTTTCAATACCAAAGACAATGAGTAGTTTAAGGCTCATCATTTCAACAAAGTTGTTTGAACCCATCCCTAGCCACAACGTCATAGAGAAATGATGGGATTCTATTAGAAAAATGATCCCTCTACCTCTGCATCTATTGTTTTGTGAGGCACCATCAAAATATCCCCAAGGTTTAGACTTGTCGATTTCTTCCTCCTGGACCGGTCTTCCTCGAATTCTTCCAGTGGATTGAGAGAAAGATGAAAGGTTTTCTAGACTTTGGGCGACTGAGATTTCTAGGACCATAGGAATTCCTTTAAAGATGAGAGAGTTTCGGGATAGCCAGAATCCCCAAATTACCAACAGAGGTAAAGATTTGATATACTTGTAATCTCTGGACAAAAACCGGTCCTACCATGCCTGATACAAAGAATGTCCAATCCATCTACAATGAGCACCTATCACCCTGGATCATTCATTCCAAACTTATTTGATAAACAAACACTCTAGGGATATATGTATAATTGACTTCCCTGTAGATTTACAAAGATAGCACCACCTCGGGCCATGATTGTTTCTCTTCTGGAGGTTGTCTCATGTTAGCACCTTGTTTGTCAGAGCATTCCATATGATAAGTCTTGTCATGGACAGGAATTTAATCTTCCAGAGATTTTTCCACCACCACACCACCACACAGGCTCTCTATAATGACGATCTAAATTCAACTGGATATATTCATCCTTTGGAGTATAACATACATATGGGGATAAATCCTAGATAAGTTCATCCTCGCAATCACTGAGCCTTATTTGTGATCTCTTAATGTCTGTTAGATATCTGTCCATTTTCGAGATATATTCTTCTTCTAAGCCCAATGACCTTACCAATATCCACCCTTGGGACCAGAGTGTAGAGTGTCTTGACTCTACAAGTTGATTGAGAGTGGTGAAAACACACAATCTCAAAAGTTTTATGATGTGGTCGGATAGAATCTATTCTCTCTCACAAACCGACCAAGGATATATTCCCAACCTTACCCTCTTCCCATTTCCTATCCTCCAAGACAAAACTTCTCCAATGACTGGGAAAGAATTAGTTATCTCCTTCCATATCACCGAAACTCCCTTCTTAGACTTATCTGGATTCCTGATCCAATATTCCAAGGAATCTGGAGCAATGTATTTTTGAAAAACCACCCTGGTCCAACGGATAGAGGTTTTTAGAAGTTTCCATCCACATTTTGAAACTAGAGCTTTGGAAAAAAGAAAAATATTTTCAAGCCCCAACCTCCCAGAGCCTTAGGAACAACGATATTTTACCATCTGACCCAAGGAGTCACATATGAGTCTTTCTTTCCGCTCCACAAAAATAGGAAACAAATTTTCCTTGCAGCTTCCAGGATCCCTTTCAAAATCCAGGAAAGTGACATCTAGTAAACTGGAATGGCTTCCAAAATATATTTGAATAACACAAGTCTACTTGCTTGAGAAAGCCATCGATGGCTCCATATTTGTAGTATTTTCTCTAACTTCTTTAGTATCCAAAGACAATCCTCCTTCCTATAGTCATTTGGCTTTAAATTGAAGCCCGTGTATTTCAAACCATTGTCAATCCTCTTATCTGTTAGAAAAATAGGATCGCGGAGCAATAAAAAAAATGCAGAAATAAAACACAATATATACATAATACAATAGAGACACAGATATACATGGTTCATCCAGTGTGGGTTACGTTCACCAGATAAATTTCTAGGTTCTTCCTTTTTATTATCCAACAAAATGAAGGGATACAACCTACACCACACCCTCTATAACTTCCTCTTCTTTCTATCACATTCTCCTCTCTCAGAATACAATATTCACAATGATGCATAACTGCAATACATTTCCATCATAAAAGAGGGTTTCCTTCTAGGGAAAAAAAAACATAACATAACTTCTACCGTCAGATTTGCGACCTTATAATGAACGGTCCAGATTTAATATGAAATTACAATATACATTTACAAGGAAAATTTTCCTTTGGGGGCTTCGCCCATGAACCCCTGCTGAGGGCCTGCTTGTCCCTGGACCCCCTAGCCTAGGGGATGATCCCCTTGGACCCCACAAGGGGTGAAAGCCTCCCCTTCAACCCCCTCACATGGAGGGGTGTACAATATTCTGGGGTGTACAATCTTCATGGGGTATAAACACGGCTGCAAACAAAGACCTATGAATTGGGAAGATAATTTGGCTCCACAACCAATAATCTCCCACTTGGAGACTGATCTCAACAACTCCACCGCTATTGTATTTGCTAGACTATGATCCTTCTTGGAAATAGAAAATTTCTCATCTTCACCTTCATTCTTGAAGACCAACTGGAACTGAGTAGGAACTCAGCTTCTCCCTGGTTACTCCCTTTGTTAACATGTCTGTAGGATTCTACCTAGTATGTATCTTTTTCAACTTCAAATGTCCATCTTCCAAGACAGATCGTATGAAATGATACATGAGATGTATATGATTAGTATTCAAATGGAAGGTTGAGTTATTTTCAATATGAATGCCACTCTCACTCATAGATGATTTTAGGAGCTAAATTTCACAAATGGGCTAATTTTCCATGGTTTTTCCCAAAAAAAGATTCTCTAATTTCCATTTTTTCTAAAAAGGATTAGCCTAAATTCCATAGAATAAAATTATTTTACCTTAAAAATCGCCAAAAAATTATATAAACTATACAAAATCCTTAGAAATTTGAATATTTTTACAAAACTATCTCCAAACATTTTACATTTTGCATATTAAGGACTAGCACTATTACATATGACCAAATTTGCCATGGTTTTTCGTTGCTATTGCCACACTTATCCATCACAATTTCCACGAAAGCAATGACTATTTTTCGTTGCTATATCCACGAACCAGGTGTTCGTGGAAACATCGACGAAATTATCCCTCCACGTGTCATCACCATCAAGATAGGTTTACCTTATAAATCGTCGCAATATCGACGAAACTTCATCGCAATAGGGATGGAAAACCGTGCCAATGTAAAAAAACAGTGGAAAGTTGCGATGCAAAGTATGGCAATAGCGACGAAAATTGATGGCAGAGACAAAACTTACGACGCAGATGATATATGTGCAACGCAAAACCGTGGAAAAGTGCGACGAAATTTCGTCGCTATTGCCACGCTTGTTCCAAAAAAAAATTGCCTTGCGACGAACTATCGTCGAAATTGCGACGCTTCCTTTAAGTTAAAAAAAAAAAAACTACATGAGATATGGTTAACTGGTATTACCATATTACATTGTATAAGATATGGTATACCATATTACATTGTAATATGGCAATACCATATCTTATACAATGTAATATGGTAATACCAGTTAACCATATCTCATGTAGTTTTTTTTTTTTTAAACTTAAAGGAAGCGTCGCAATTTCGACGATAGTTCGTCGCAAGGCAATTTTTTTTTTGAACAAGCGTGGAAATAGCGATGAAATTTCGTAGCACTTTGCCATGGTTTTGCGTCGCACATATATCATTTGCGTCATAAGTTTTGTCTCTGCCATCAATTTTCGTCGCTATTTCCACAATTTTTTTACATTGGCACGGTTTTTCGTCCCTATTGCGACGATTTATAAGGTAAACCTATCTTGATGGTGATGACACGTGGAGGGATAATTTCGTCGATGTTTCCATGAACACCTGGTTCGTGGATATAGCAATGAAAAATAGTCATTTCTTTCGTGGAAATTGTGACGGATAAGTGTGGCAATAGCAACGAAAAACCATGGCAAATTTGGTCATATGTAATAGTGCTAGTACTTAATATGCAAAATGTAAAATATTTGGGGTTAGTTTTGTAAAAATATTCAAATTTCTAAGGATTTTGTATAGTTTATATAAATTTTTGGCGATTTTTAAGGTAAAATAATTTTATTCTATGGAATTTAGGCTAATCGTTTTTAGAAAAAATGGAAATTAGTGAATCTTTTTTTGGATGGACAAACAGATGGACAAATAGAGAGGGTGAATCAAGTGATTGAAGATATGTTGAGGATGTATGTGATGGATAAACCATCAAAATGGGAAGACTACCTACATTTGGTAGAGTTTGCTTATAACAATGGGTACCAAGCATATCTAAAGATGAGCCCATTCGAGGCACTTTATGGAAGAAAGTGCAACACACCGGTAAGCTGGGATAACCCAACAGATAGAGCAGTGGTTGGGCCAGAATTTCTCAGGGAAATGGAAGAGAAAATGTTGAAAATAAAACAAAATTTAAAGGTTGCCCAAGACAGGTAGAAAATCTATGCTGATAAGGGCAGAACTCACAGGGAATTTAAAGTGGGTGACCATGTATTCTTGAAAGTGAAAGCCAACAGAAGTTCCCTGAAGTTGGGAAATTGTTCAAAGTTGGTAGCTCACTATTGTGGGTTGTTTGAAATCCTAGAGAGGATTGGTCCAGTAGCTTATATGATTGCATTGACTGCATCTATGTGTGTTCATAATGTATTCCATGTGTCATTGCTAAAGAAATATATACCTGATTCTAATCATGTTATTGATTGGAAAGTGATTCAGGTGGAGCAAGAAGGCGATTTTGAAGTGCATCCGGGTGCGCATTCTGGACCGAAAAATCAAACAACTCCAGAATCGAGCCATAGGGCTTGTAAAGGTCCAATGGACCTGGTACGGTCTTGAGGATGCTACTTGGGAGCATGAGGATGTAATGTAGGCAGAATGCCTACATCTTTTTGAGGATTTTTGAAATTTAGTTGTACATGGGTACATGATGCACTGAGGACAGTGCATAAATAAGGGGAGGGGATTATAATATCCCTAAGGCCGAACCCAATTGTAAATGTAAATACAAATGTACTTAGGCTGGTGAGTTGTTTTGATATAAATTTGGATGCACCTTTCATGGCATAATGCACGCAGGTACTGCGCAGTAAAATGAGGATGTGTGCACATTCCAGGACACCGCATGCAACATCTTAAGTGCGCGCGATGTTGAGGCCATGAAGCCTTTATGTATATGATATGTTTTATAGGCTGCTGAGCCAGTTATTATGAGCTAGGATGCTTATGTTTTGATTAGTCCGGAGAGCCTATATGTTAAAGGCCAGTGCGCCTGTTTTTGTACATGTCTCATATTTAATATAAAATACATCGTTGCATGCAGACCGACCACAATAAAAGATATGGGGGACTAAACTCCACTAGTTAGGGAAAGGGAGGGGCTAAAATTTAAGGAAAAGGGATAAGCTAGGGAGCTTGAGCCAAAAAGGAATATTATATTAATATTTCTTAAATCATAAAGTATGGATAATTATTTTATCCTAAGTTCTAAAGTTGAGGACAAGTGGGCCAAAGTAGCTCCCAACATGACAAGTGTCAAGTTGGGGACATGCATACATATTTTTAGGACTTACCTCATTTGGACAATTCTCCCATCATTCTTACCATCATCTTTTGCATGATTCCTTCGATCATTCAATGAGGAGCTAACCATGATTCCATGACCATTTTCACTCACGCAGTCAATTATCCTCCAGACATTTTGTCACTATACCGAGCTTGTATCCATGGCCACAGAGGTTGGTGTAGCTGGTTAGTGGGGGAGCAGGACTGAAGAAGTGGGTTGTCAGGCCCGTGGGATATTGAAGAGGCGGGTTGTCAGGCCCATGAGCAATTTCTCTCTGGGCGAGAGAATTGTTGGGAATTGATTTCTTGAAGGTGCTAAAATACAACTGCAGGGATATGAGACTTCCTGTTCGGCCTGTTGTTGAAGCCCTAGAAGGGAAGTGGGGTAGCCAAGGGACTGTTGAGTAGAGAAGGGGCACACTTCCTTGAGTGGGACAGGCATGTGGGGAATGAGGGACTGTAGGTTGTTAGTTGAGTGAGCACCTGAGACAGAGTCTTTCCTGTTCTCCATTAGCCTTTAGCCTAGTTAGGAATCCCTTTACCTGAGTGGAGTTTAGTCCCAAATCGGGGGTGACTCACTGTTGAGAGTGATGAATAGTGTGGTCTAAGGCTGGGAGGTTAGTGGATAGTCTGCACGCAGTTGGTGACATTATTACCAAGATAAGTGCCATTTGTGTGATAAAATTACATGCTGCAGTATTATTTACGTGTTCAGTTTTATGGGTTTATCTTATGCATGGTTATGATTGTCTGTATATTTGTGGGTATTTCTTGTATATGTTGCATGTGTATGTTTACGGTAATTTTAATGTGAATCTATGTATTTATAGATGTATTTGTATGCCTACATTTTATATATAAGGCTTCCGCAAGAGTTCTGTGTGCATATATAATTTAATTGCATGCAGTTAGAAAAATTTATGTGGCATAGCTCAGTTGTATGCTGGGGAAATGTCACAGTATGTTCCGCAGTGAGAGAACAATAAGAGTTCTATGGCGTAGCGTGGCCCGACATGGATGGTCGGGGACGTTACCGAGTTACACTACTCTTATATATATATATCCCCTCATAGTACCTATGACTTGGACTTTCAAATTCTTTCGGATCATATCAATATCTTGTCCTTATCAACATCGGTGGATGGGAACATGGGTTAACACAAACCTTATGTCTAGTAGGTTCCTAGTCCTACTATATCTTCTCGTGAGTCAAAATTTCATAATGTCAAAATTCCCACAATCATTCAAGGATATATACCAAAGTGATATCCAATGTTTATACCCTCGATTCAAACATTATGTGTTAATTTATGTGTTCCATAAAGTTTGTGGAATTAGTTGTGTCATTAAACACTAGTGGATCTTTAATCTCTACATGAATCCACTTAATAGAATTTGGTAGTGTGCATATTTGTGTCAATTAATTCTCATATTCCCTAGGCGTATGAGAATGCAAAAATTCAACTTATGCAACTATATGCAACTTTATGCAACTATGTTGCAACTATATGCAAATATGCAACTTATCCAACTATATGCAACTATGCAACTATATGCAACTTTATGCAAGAATGCAACTTATGCAACTATATGCAACTATATTGCAACAATTTCGTATGCAACTATATGCAAATTTGCAACTATATGCAACAATGAAACTTATCATGTTTTTTAGTGACAATATGCAACTATATGAAACTTTATGCATCAATGAAACTTATGCAACTTTATGCAACAATGCAACTTATGCAACTATATGCAACTATATTTCAACTATATGCAACTGTGTTGGTACCACAAACGTATATTGGCACGATAATAAATCATTTCATCAACAACCTACAACTCCCCCTCGTCTAGTTGTATACTACAATTCCCTTTCCCAATATGCTAGTTGGATACTACAATTCACCTTCCCACTATGCTATGGGAAATGCACGACAATGTTGCATCTAAGTATAATAATATAAGAACTCTTTCTCCAACCACTAAGACGGATTTTCGTAAGCCTTTTGACAATCTAACTCTTCTTTTTCAAAAATGTACATCACTAAGACGGATTTTCATAAACCTTTTGACATTTATGAGTAGATGATTTGTGGCCACCCTTCACAAGGTGTTTTTATCGTCAAGTTATTTGTCAAATTTATAATGTAGATATTGATATATATGCCAAGTTCCATGTGGTGTTTTTATTGTCTAATTTATTTGTTATTGTCAAGTTATTTGTCAAATTTAATGTGTAGATATTGCATATATACCAAGTTTCATGTGGTG
>SNQJ01S0123727.1:12349-26698 GCA_010110895.2 Picea sitchensis
TACCTTTTTATTTTTGATATATCCTTCGATCTTGAGGGTTTGAGGAGTGATAATTCCATCCAATGCATTACATGATATCGTGGCATTCAACTCTTCAGAAACAATCTCTTCTACATTTTCATCTTGAGATGGTTCTTGTTCTTGTTCTTGTTCTTATTCCTCTTCACAATCTATGTAGAATAATTTGTTCTCACCACACTTATGTCCCTTACTGTACTTGTTGTTACAATTAAATCATAAATGTTTTTCTTTTATTTCCTCCAATTTTTGAGGTGCCAACCTTGTAGGTTGAGGTGTTTTAGAAGAAGGAACATTATTCTTTTGATAGATGTTAGGAGTGGTCCTTCTAGTAGCCATAGCCATATTTTTACTTTCAACATTTCTCACCACCCTGAATACATTCTCCAATGATTTGGGTTCCCAAAGGAGAACCTCATGTTGAATGCTATCCTTTAAAGTTCCTATGAATACATCAACCAGATGCTCATCTGGAATATTTGTTACCTTTATATTTAATATTTGTAAGTTCTCAATGTGCTCCACAACTGAACCTTTTTGCTTGAGATTTATCAATTGGCTAAAGAAGGTATTGCTCCTTGTATCCTCATAGTGTGCTATCATTTATTCCGTGAAAATTGTCCAAGTGATGAGTGATTTGCGATAACAAAGCCATCGATACCACACAAACCGATTAGATTCCAAATATAAAGAATCAATTTTTACCTTTTGTGTATGTGGCACATCATGTAGATCAAAGAATTGCTCCATTTTACGTATCCATGTGATTGGATCCTTGCCATCAAACTTTCTCATATTGATCTTAGGAAAGTGGTTCATATTCAACCCAAAGTTGGAGTTTCTCTAGTCTTGATTCATCTTCCTTGTGTCCTCATCGTGAATTTCATGGGATACATTTTCACTTTCAAGTGTCCTCTCTATTAGGATATTTTTCAATCCTTCAATGATATCCCTTTTTAAACCATCCATTTTAGTATCCATTATTGCCTCCAACTTAGCTTTAGTTGGATCCATCATCCCTTGTAGTTCATCTTTTATTACTGTCTTCTTTTGTAAATCATTTATGTCCCTGTGCATTTCTTAACCTTCATCAAGAGTCCAAGTAGGACTATCTAGAGGATTATTTGGTGTAGAAGTTCCCTTTTTTGGTGGCATGTTGGCTAAGTATCACTTTTAAACCTTGATTTTGAGGTGGTTCTGCTAAATGATATTTCTTCTACTGTATCTCCAAACTTTGGGCCCTTCTGGGTCTGGAAATTTATTTTTGTAGTTATCTGATACATATTCTCTACATTTCCATAGGTTTGATCAAAATTGGATGTGCCAAGTGGAATTTATGGTAACTTCCCCACACGTTGCTGATTTTTGTCCCTTCCAAGAGAGCGTACTTGTAAAGCGTGACAAGAGAACAATATATAATATTTGATTTTGAAACTTGTACCAGAAATACTACAGACTGTCCACTATCCATTTCAACTAATCTCACTTAATTTGGATACTCACTGAAGAAGTTATCATTGTTTTACCCAGAATACATGTTTGAGACTAGTTAATATGACTAGTCAGATACCCTATCTTGCACATGGTGTATCTATAAAAGTAGGATGACCCAGAAGCTAAATTTTTTATCAAAGCTACATTGATAATTTCTATGAATAGTTTGTTGATTTCAGGGTCTAAAAAATTACATAAATTTTTTTATAGAAAAAATTATGTGATGACTAAATTCAGGATGATTCCAGAACCCTATCTTACACATGCTATATCTATGAAAGTATAAGGCCTCAAGAGCTGAAATTTGAACCCTACGTATGATGATCTGTATACTAAATATCCTCCAAGGGGTTCCTTCTAAAAAATCATATAAAAAATGTTATATAAGAAATTTCAAGGTGTCTCATATGTAGCAGCGAAATCCCAAGACCTTGAGCTCTAATACCAAATGTTAAGAACCAAATATAAAAATAGCATAAAAAGCCTCAGAATAAGTACTCAACGACTTGAAAAAGAGATAATTTCAGATAATAAGTCTCTTCGAGGGGGAAACCTCCTTATACACCACATAAATTTCCAAATACAAGATGATTCCAAATGAAAATCTCTCCTTGGTATATATAGGAGACTAGGAGGTACAATTACAACTAATGGACCCAAGCCGACATAAATAAAATAACATTACTAATGTAATATGACCCAATTAAGGGGTAATGTGCCACTATTTAGGGATTAACACCTATCCCTACATTCCAGTTCATAACATGTACCTCATGATTCAGTGTATGTTGCCATAGAAAATATCAAACAAAACCTCACGAGGTCCAATAAAAACCATTGAGAAATACTACACCTATGGTTAAATGGTGTAATGAAATATCATAAAAAAACTAACATGATGTACTGGCTGTCTACTTTTGTGTGTGTGTGTGTTTGGTTTGGATATTACTTATGGTTTCAAATGATGTGATTGGAAATCCATGTTTTTGTACATGCATGCTTGTGTTAATGCTTAATTGGATGTGACAAATGCCAACATAGTTAGCTGATATATCAACCAACATATGTAACCTCCTAGTCTCACCATGGGCGTGCCTATGACGAAGGCCAAATGGATCCTACTAAAATATGTAAATAAAGCACCAAACATGATAAGCATCGAACTGAATCAACCATATGTAAAAATAGAAAACACTCTCAGCACACACCTAGTGAAATACGTCATGTACAAGATGTTGATATTATGGTAATTGTGGGAGATATTAACGTCTACGTGTAACCTTTGACGAGACTATAATATTCTAGGAAGTAAGAGAAACCCTAAACATATGTGTAGAAACCCTAGAAGACATGCCAGCTCAATAAAAGAATTAATATTTAATTGTTAACCTCTAAAAGAATACGTCGGCCTAGACAAATGAAAAAGAGAACTATAAATAAGAGGGAACTAGAGCTCATTTGTCATTCACACTCTCACAACTCACATAGACTAGTGGTGCGCAAGTTTTGGAGAGGGCATGAAGTTGCAACTACTGCAACTGGGATTTTGTCTTTTGGTTATGGTTGGACTTTCTACTTAGTTATGGTTTGGACTTTCTGCCTTGGTTATGGTTTGGATTCTTTGCTTGGTACACTAGCCTTGGAGAGAGATACACTATCTTGGTTGGCTATTGGTTTTAAGGCTTGCTTCCAAAATTATTATGTCTGTCAAGGTTAAAGGTTCTTGGGGGTGGCTTCGTGCTTATGGTTGGGTGACAATATCTCTATATTGTCAATGGAAAAATGAGCACATCTCTTTTATTCTAACAGGTTATGGGCCCACACTATCTTCATATAGTCTAACCACTAGAAGATAGATTGGGAAGTTATTTTTTAAGCTCGTTCTGGCACCAATTACAGCTGCAACTAGGTTTTCTAATTATGCAACATCAACAAACCCTAACCCATGTGTTCAGGCACTTCTGATGAAGTGTTTGACCTAATTACTTGAAATCCTAGTGCACCCTAGCTAGCGCACCTCTTGGTACCCTCAGCTAGAAAAACTTCAGGTTTGAATTTTTTGTCAAAGTTAAAGTCAAAGTTTGGTTGGTCAATGTCAAATGTTGAATGGTCAAAGTCAAAGTCAAAGGTTGATTTCTGGTCAAACTGATTTTGTGTTCAAAGTTGAAATTTTAGAGTTTCTAGCTTGTTCTAATCATTGAATCTCTTGATTAAGTTTCTAATATATTCTTATCAAGATGGTATCTAGTTTCAGATTGGAAGACAAACTGGATGATGCTACGAGGTTTCAAAGGTATGCACTTGTATATGCTATCTAAGTTATTTCATCTAGAAAAACATGAGTGTGTTTGCAGGGAAAGTACTAAATATCTTGTCCAAGTTGTAATCTTGGATTCAATGCATTCATAAGAACAAGAGCACCCTACATAGCAAGTGAGTCTTCAGGTTATAGGTTTGATTAAATTGTTAAAATTTATATATATCAAGGGTGATAGTTGCTACATAACAAATTGTGAAAGCAATATTTGAAAGATTTATTATTGCTAGGTGCAATGAATACTTGACTGCATATGAATACTATTGATATATATTCTTATTGTACTTGTTCGCAAGATAAACTAACATCTCATCTAGATATATATTTCTTGTTTTCTCTTATTGTTCTTGTTTCGGGAAGGTACCCTTGTGATGAAAAATCCTTGTGGAAGCTTTCATAGAAGAATTTTATAAGGATGATGCAACTGCAAGATGGGCAACAATCAAAATAGATAGAAAAAAACTTAAAGAGACTCAAAGGATTCAAACTCGAGGGAAGTTAGAAATCAAAAGGAAACCAAAACATGCTTGTGACACTTTGCAGAAAGCAAGGAGAGATTCGACATATGGAAGCATGGATTTTCTCAGATGGAGGGAGCTGATCACAGAATTCCAAAAGAAGAGCATGCATATTTCTCATTCAGGCATGAAGCTAGGATTATGAAGGAGATAATCCCCAATGATATGATCCATTGAATAAGAATACATAAAAACTATGAAGTATCTATCCATGTTATTCATTGGAAGTAGCATCCATGATAAGAAGCTCATGTTCATTTTGACTCTAGAAGAAGTTTTCTTTGAAAAGAAGCCTTGAATATCCTTGGTTTTCCATCTACATTTATGTTCCTATGGAGGAAGGAAAAAGTTGGATCCTTCAGGAAAGAAGGGCATGTAATCTATAGAAGATTCCATGGACTCCAACATTGAAGAGAAACATGAGGAAGAACATGAAGATTCCAAGAAACAAAGAAAAGTTAGAACAACCAATTGAGCCAGTTTGAACCCACTAGAAGTAGTCAAGCAGAAGGAATGGAAGGAATATGTGATGAAGAAAAATATATGTGATAAATTGTGAAGCATTGATAGATACAAGGTGAGACTCAGGGTTAGACAGTTCTACCAGAAGGAGGGAGAATAATATGATATATCTACCTCTACCTGAGCCATTATATCTCCCGCGGTATCCATGGGTTGTATTTTACATCAGATGAATGTAAAGACCATTCTTCTCAACAGAGTAATTAAAGAAGAAGTGTATGTAGAGAAACCTCAAGGTTTTTAGGTATACTAGAAAGAGACCTTTGTATGCATATAAAAGAATACATTGTATGGATTCAAGAAAACTTGATATAGAGCCTCTCATGTACAATAGAAGCATGGTGAAAACTTCCTATGGAAGAGGAAGTATATTGAAATGGTTCTTCAGAAGTTAGGGATGATGCATTGGAAATCCATGGAAAACTCCCATGATGTCAGATCTGAAGAATTTGAGAGACTCTGATCCAGTAGACCTATCTCTATATCGATAATTGATTGGATCGTTAATGTATTTGGAGAATAGTTAGTTGAATATTTGCTTTGTAGGACGTTTGAGTTATGATATACAACTGTATGGGTTTATCAATTCAGATTGGGTAGGTAGTGAAATTGACATAAAAAGTGCTACTTGGATATGTTTGAGTTTGAGCTTTGCATGGGTTAGCAAGAAACAAAATTTTGTTGCACTCAATACTGTAGAAGCAAAGTATATTGTAGCTTGTGATTCTTGTAAGGAAGCAGTGTGTCTCCGTAAGCTAGTTTCTGGACTATTTGATCAGGTGTTGGATTCGACTGTGATATATTGTCATAATCAAAGTTGTTTGAAGCTTTTAGAGAACCTGGTGTTCCATGCCAGGTCCAAGCATATTGAGATCGAGTATTATTTTCTCCATGATAGAGTCCAGAGGGGAGAAGTGGTTCTCTAGTATATCTTCATAGATGAGCAGATAACAAATATTTTTGAAAAGCCTCTATCCAAGATGAAAAGTTGTGTACTTAAGGGACAAGATGGTACTCGTGGAGATGAATTCCTTATTGGAAAAGGAAGATATTACTCCCAAGTTTGGAGGGAGCACTAATATGTTATTGATTTATGGGCAGTCATTTTCTAGTTTGGAAAATGGTCCAGGTTGGGCAGTCACCTTCCAGTCCGGAAAGTGGCCCAAGATTTCCAACGGACAAGCATTTTCCATTTTGGATAATGGAACAGATTGGACAGTCATTTTCATAATGAAAATGGTCTGATGGATTATTTATGTACCATAGACAGTGATTCCCCTTGTGGCCAGTGTGGAGGAATGGTCTAGGAGAGTCATTCTTCTTAGCAGTCACTCTGAGTAGTGGTCAAGTATAATGGTCCACCTCTCTGGGAAGTCATTCTTTCGAAGTTCAAAGTTGTGAGAAATTTCAAAGAATGGTCTATTATAGGAGGTTGGTGCAAGACATTCATTTCCATTAGGGAATGGTCCATACTATCATTCCCTAGGGCATACTCATTCTCTCCAAGTTTCACCGTGACTAGTGCCGGAAGAAGGGCCTAGTTAGGTGAATCATCTAGGTTCAATAATCATGGACAAGCATTTTCTAGGGTAGATTCATTCTCTCCATGTTGCATTATGATTAGTGCTAGAGGAATGGCCCCGTTAGGTGAATGTTCTAGGATAAAAAATCAAGGAAAATTATTCTTCTATACTTGGGAAGAATAGTCCAGATATACCATGGATGATGTTTTTACTTTCCAAGGGCAGATGCTCTTCCAGATCTCACATATGTGAGTGGAGGAATGGCCTAGATGACTCAATTTTCATCATGATATTGTTGAAATCAGATGATATGATTTTTATGGAGACTGTATGTCTCTGGACAGTAGTTGTATGTTATTGTGGTGGATGTGATCCACTGATAGTGACTACATGTTACTAGTTAGTAGTTGTGTGCTACTAGGAGTGGTTATGTACCATTGAGTAGTAGTTGTGTACTACTATGAATAGACACAATTGTGTTCTATTGGATGGAATTGTTTTGATTGCCATGGAGACTACCACTAGTTTTGGATATGATTTCCATCTAGATGGATAGTCAGTGTGCTGATGGATAGACATTCTCCAGCCGAAGAATGGTCTAGGCAAGACAGTTTGTTATAGAAAGATTTGCCTCACCCTATGCAATCTTTCACAGAAGGCCTTTTTCCATTTCCATATGCAGACTTATCATCCCTGTTTGATAAATCCAGAGATAAAAATACATATTTTTCCACATGTACTCACCTTGCCTACCATACAACATGCGTATACACAGGTTTCTCCACTACATCCCGCATACATCGGGATTTGTGACAAAAAATGAAAATTAAACGTCAGGTTTCCATGTCACGATAGGATATCTCTGATCCTTGGCCTTCCATATACTGGAAACGTTCCAACTCATCCCTTCAGTTCCATTTGAAGGCTATAAATGAGCCAATTTCGAGCTATGGAAAGAGGAGAAAGAATTCAACTTTGAGAGAAAAGTTACTCTGGAGAAATTATTAGTTCATATTGAGTCTGCATCCCTTTGTCCTTTAAGTATGAACACAGTGTTCAACCCCCAAGCTCTTCCCTTATTGATGGAGAACCTCATTGTATCCCTTTTATGAGCTTGCCTTTGGTGGAGGATTGAAGTGGTGGAGGCCCAACTAGAAGGAACTTAGTTTCTCAGTTCTGAACCGTGCCGACACAAAAGTCTATAATGTTTTCACTTCTGTTGATCATTTGTTAGTAGAAATACTCCTTTCCTGTCCAATTGATATCTTGCAAATATATGAGTTATTATCAATGGGTGTATTTGTTATGTATATTAATGGATTATGCTATATGATGTGCTAACCTTTTATATTATTACCATATGCTTGCTCTGCTTGTTTGTTGAGAACTTGTTGCAGGTATAAAGCTTTGGGTCAAAGTACTCAACGATGGACATCATCGAACATATGGACAAGGTAGGCCTATTTATTATCTCTCTTGCATATTGGTTTATATAACATGTTATTGGGATAAATTTGATTTCTGCAGTCATATCCGTCTGTTGTGGTTTACCCTAGCCATAGAGATTTTTTCCCTTGTAATAGAATTGGCGACCATATTGGGGATAGATCTTCTTTTTAAGGGTTTGGAGTACTTTTTATCCTTGCATTTCTCTCTTTCCTTTTTGTTTCTTGTCATATCACTGCTTGACAGTTTCTATTCACTCTGGGTCTAAATTTTCAGCCTTTCTCCCTTGCCTGGCCTTGTTTTGAAATATATACACTCTTTTTGGCCTGACAGTTGCATACATACGCGAGTTGTCTCTCTGCAAGATGCGTATATACGCTCTGTTTGCCTAAATAATCATGTACATCATATTTCCTTGCATGTTTTCTTGGTCTGATGTTTTTTGGGTGGTATTTGATGTTTGTTGAGACTTCTTATATTTCTGTAGTGCATGTTAAGTGTCTCTGGGATGACAAGAAATCTGTCTGGAGTTGAATTTTTGTGCAGATTTTTTCTCATCACCTTTTCATTTTGATTGTCCTTGTACATTGGGCTAGGTTCTTTGTTTCTTGGTATTCTTCTTGAGTTATTTCTTTCTATACACAGTAGAATTTATATATCAAGTTGCTTATCAGTCCATGCATTTTCTTTTTAGTATATTGAAAATACAAAAAATAGGCATTTTTCATTGCTTGGCATTTTTGTGTTTTGAGTCCTTGTCATTAGCTTAGTACATTTAGTGAAAGATTTCATTTTTACTTCAGAATTGCAGCGTTGAAATTAAAAATTGCATTGGTTTTTAGAAGCATATCATTCATTGAAAGTTAAAGTTAGGACTTTGCATTATCTTCATACGTACTTTTCTTGCAGAGTCATAACATCATGAGTTTCAATACCATACCTTTTTTAGTAATCACGGCCAATACAATTAACGCTATAATTTAAAATTGATTAGTCATGATTTTATTTTCTAGGGTGCACAAACTAGCTTAGGATTTAGTGCCTTGGAATAGGATTTTGTGAGTAAAATTCTCCAAGGAAATTAAATCAACATATGTGTCTGAGAAAACAAGTGGATAAATCCAATGTATAATTGGTAATATTATAAGTCTCCTCTCACACCATATTTAATCACGAGGTTGTGAAAGGTTGGTTGAAGGGATATCCCCCCAATACCTTAGCATCAGAGATATTTCTGGGGATCTTGATAGTGCCTTTACCTCCGTGAGAGGCGGTACTTTCAAGGTTTCAAGCTTTTATACCTTGTCCATATGGTGGACCTGACTTATGACTGCTCTCTTGTGCATCGGTGATACATTGGTTTCTTAATTGATTGACTTAGGTGCCACATAGGTTACTTGCAGTGGTTATTCTATAGGTACCCTGGGTTAGATAAGGGTTGGACAACACACAAAATTTATGGAGGATTACCTCTCCGAGGGGATCTAACTGATTGGTTTTTAAGCCCGTGAGGGCCCTTACAAGTGATTATGTTACCTTCGATATTTCGCAGGGAGTCTCAAGCCCCTCTTGGGTGAGACATACCTTCTTTAGGGAGGGAGGCCACTCAACCACTTTACCCCGTTTGCATGCATATTGGCCATTTGAATTTTGGTGTGCTCTTTGACTACTAGTTGGCCTTAGGATATATTTTTTATCTTTAGAGTCTTAAGTCATCGTGGAGTTGGACCAACTTCACCATCGGTCCCATTGCTTGTTATAGTTACCATTAGATTTCGAGTCTTTTCCTTATAAAAGGAATAGAGTTATTATACGTGGTACACACACCTCCATTGTTCAGAATTGTGATTCTACAAGGATGAGTACTGAATCTAATCTTCAAAACACTGGGAGCCCTTTGACTCCCACACCCACTATAGTTAATGGCACCCCTTCGAGTCCTACAACCACAATGGTTGTAGCGCCAGAGGCACCTATCATTACTGTACCTCGACCTATAGTGAATGCTCAATCTCTTGCCTCAAACCCTTTTGGGTCTCTTGGTGACTCACCAGGCTATAATGCTCAATCCATCCCTATGGCTTCTAGTCCTTTTTCCTTTGGTATGCCAAACTTTACTTTGCAGTTTTCGAATGCTATCCCAGCTGTTGGCCCTAATGCTAGAATTGGGCTTGGGGGTGCTACACCTCCTTACACTCCATTTTCATTTGGTGGTTCTCAAATCCCTCAAATGACTCCTAATATAGAAGGTTTTCCTTCTTTTAACCCCGGGTCCAATCCTATTACTTCTGGGTGGAACAACCAACCTGGTAGATGAGCTTCTTCTCAAGTTCCATCCTATACCCCTACCTCCTCGGTGTCGATTCTGAAGAATGATTTTGGCATGACGAATCCACCTCTATCCTCTGGATTTCCACCCGGAGGAGGTCAATTTCACACCTTGGGAAACCCCCAACGTGGATCCAATTTGACTGGGGGAAATTTTTATAACCCTCAATAGAAAATTCCTATTGGAATGATGCCCAATCAACCTTTTATGAATCAGCCTCGAGGAGGGCCTTATAATCTCGGAAAGGGATATGGTGCTTACTAGAACCCTGGATGGGTTGCAGTTCCGCAAGCACAATATTTCCCGGGAGCTTGGGTGCAGATGTTGCAACCTTGTCTCCCCTTTCTGGCCACGGTTAATCTGCCAGAATTATCTAAGTTAATGAACGACCCTGTGATTCATGATCCTACATGGCCCCCTGTCCCCACCAATATTCCTTTGGACATTCTAAAGTTTGAAGGTAAGAATGGAGAGGATCCTAGTGATCATGTCACTACCTTTCACCTTTGGTGCTGATCAAATTCCCTTAATAACGATTATATTTAGTTGAGATTGTTTCAACGCACCCTCATTGGAGTTGCTGCAAAATCATATATTGAGATACCTAGGGGGGCATATAGGACCTTTAGTCAACTGGTAATGGTATTTCTTAACCACTTCCAATTTCCCATTTGTTATGATGCTAGCCTAGTACTTCTGTCGACTTTACGCCAGGATGTTGCCACTCATATCTCAGATCATATCCAAGAGTGACATAGAAGGAAGAGGTAGATTAAGACCCCTATACCCCCAACCTTTATTTTAGAATGGATCCTTAAGTCTTTTCCCTTTCCTATCTCGAAGGACGTTGCTACTTCCGGGGTTACCACTGAAGAAGAAGCGATCTTTAGAGCCTAACAGTTAGACGTGATATATGCTCAATATCAGATGTTATACCACCTTCTTCCAGACACACTGCGGTCAACTTATGACCCTAGACAAAAACCTGGACCTTATGCCGATGGAATTGTAGGTTCTGCCAATGTAATATCCACAGACTCGGTGACAAACCATTTGTAAGAGTTGTCTCTAATCTAGTCTACAAGAGGGCCAACTTCGTCTATGTCTTCCAATCCCACTCAGTCAACGGATGTACTTTCCATGCAATCATCAACCAACGCAAATGGTAACCGACAAACAGGTGGGAATAACAAGAAAGGACGTAATAATTGTAAGGGTGGGAAAAATGTTAATAAACCCAAGGACAATGATAATAATGAGAAGACGAATAATAATGATGGAGAGGGAAAATGAGAAAGACATAAGGTGAAGTTTCCCTGTAAGATTTGCACAGACGACCACCTTACCCATTTTTGCCCCAAACTTGTAAAAGCTGCAAGGCTATTATCTCTACCACCCGATGTGCTGACGAATCCATTCTTAGATAACCATCACATGGCCTTGAGTTCCTCAAACGTCGGAAATGCGACTAGTGGGAGTCAAAACCCGTCGTTGCAAGATGTCAACCATTTTTGTATCAATATGGTCAATGAAAAAATCGATGTAGCCACTCGATCTCGAGATTATATCTCTTCACAAGTTATTCCTGTTCTAGAATATCCTCCTCCTCCTCTGGAGATGAATTTACAGATAGGAAAACCAGAGCCACTGCCTCATATTCCGAAAGGATTACCCAAGCGCTCTACCCACAATACAAATGCTAGATCTTCCCAGAACTACTCTATTGTTGAGGACCTAGGTCAAACCCCTTGTGTGATCTCAGCTTTGGAGGTACTCTAGACGTGTCCTTCACAGAGGAATGCCTTACTATCTGCTTTAGGATCTCTAGAACCTAGTGGCTCAAAAATTATCAAGTTTGACATCACGGATGTGAAACCTCTCTTGACTTACCATGTGGCTTTCCAAATCCACATGGAGTACTCAAAGTATACCATCAAACATGAGGTTTTTGATGAAGGTGATGCTATGTGTGTGATGTCCCTGATATGTTGGAATGATCTCGGTTCTCCAACTCTTTCCAATTCATCGAACATGTTGACTTATTTTGATGGTCATTCCTTCTACCCTCACAATATTCTCCTTGCCTTTCAGGTCCATTTAGGTGGGAAGAAAGTAGAGGTGGAGGTAAAGGTAGTTGATGCACCTCTTGATTATAACTTGTTACTAGGACACAATTGGACCTATACTATGGTCGTCGTCGCATCGTCTATCTTCCGTACTCTTTGTTTTCCTCATGAAGGGAATATCATGATGATCGACCAGTTATCCTTTATGTACGCTAGTCCCAATGCATATGTTGGAAAATTGATCCCTGTGATCGAAAATTCTCAGCCGACAACTGAGAATATCAGTGTCAGAATGTATTCTTCCCTTATGGGCACTTTCAACTTCACGAAACTGATTCACCACGTTTATGCCATGTTCAATAGGACTGTTTTGACAGGGAGATCCATTCCTTTCCACACTTCTTATTTTAACAATCCTTGGACCCTACCTTCCTCGACTGGATCTTGTGAGGGTCAGCCACATACTGGAATTATATCACCAACCTCTGTTAGTCATGTTGGAGATGGGTCAACAACCTCTGCTAGTCATGTTGAAGACCAACTACTAGCCTCTTCAAGTCATGCTGGGAGCATGTCACCAGCCACTGGAAGTCATGATGGGGGCATTCATACGATTGAGAAACCTAGACATGTAAGACGTAAGCCCAAGTTAATTTTTAGGCTTTGCAAAAGAGATCACCTTACTCATTTGTGCCTTGCTATTGCTATGATACAAGAAGCATGGTCCTTTCTCGGGGGCCCTCCAGGTTCTGAGTCATATTTGGCTTCCCAACCTTCTTTGGTTGATAAACAATCATGCCAATGCAATATTTGGTTGACATCCCTCTTCCTTCAGGGGCTGATGCATCTATTGAACTTGTTGTCTCGTGTCCTATTCAACCAACGGTTGAATAAGTGGTTGTGCCGATGCAATCTTCGTTCGATCCCACTCTTCTTTTGGAGAGTGAAAAGACTAAGGAAGTGACATTGTTGTTGGTCACTATAATTGATTAATTGACTCAAACAACCAAGTGATACATAAATTATCAACCTAGGGAAGTCTGTTATTTCAAAGATAACCACGCACTATATATGCTCAATTTCAAAGGCAACTTAGAGTTGTAGTAAAAGAAACTAGACTAATCACACTTGCCTTGAATGAACTGAAGTTCTGATTTAAATCACAGGAAAGCATCCTACCTATTGCAAATCTTAAAGATTAATTTAAAGAATCCTGGATTACATTAAAATAACACATGCAACAGGAAAGAACAACTATTTTGCAACCAGAGAACGAGACCCTTACTCTCAAACAAAGACTTCAGTACTTTGTTTCTGATTAACACTTTTTCATGAAAACAGTAATGCAGAGAAAGCTAACTCTATCTAGCAGAGAACAAGGCTATCTAATTCTTCCCTTTCTAAGCAGGAACCTTAAGCCCTATCCCTGATTAGCATACTTGTGAAAGATGGTTGAGATCTACAGAGAACGAGATCTCATGATTCCTTCCTTTCTAAGCAGGAACCCTTAACCCAGTTTCTGGCTAGCACACTTGCAGAAGTAATTGAAATCTACAGAGAACAGGGTATTCTGACTCCTTCCGTTTTGAGCAGGAACCCTTAACCCAATTTTTGGCTAGCACACTTGCAGAAGTAATTGAAATCTACAGAGAATAGGGTATTCTGATCCATTCCTTTCTGAGAAGGAACCCTTAACCCAATCTCTAGCTAGCACACTTGCAGAAGTAATCGAAATCTACAGAGAACAGGGTATTATGATCCCTTCCTTTCTGAGCAAGAACCCTTAACCCAATCTCTGGCTAGCACACTTGCAAAAGTAATCGAAATCTACAAAGAACTGGACATTATGATCCCTTCCTTTCTGAGCAGGAACCCTTAACCCAATCTCTGGCTAGCCTTATAAAATCTTCACACAAGATTGCTAATAAAAAGAATTACGAATTTCATTCAATAAATTAAGACAGAGTTCAGTAGTTTTTCAACAAAGCAGAATTCATTAAAAGTAGTGTTTCAGCAAACAAAAGTTAATCAAATCATAAACAGAGATTGTACTAACACACTTCTAAAACTAACGGGTGAATCTTGTGAAGAAGGTGGGCCCTCCCTTCTCACAAGA
>SNQJ01S0123728.1:38198-49237 GCA_010110895.2 Picea sitchensis
TTTACTATTGATGATTGGATTTAGAGAGGTGTTATATATGGTATTAGAGAGGGTTTCACTCTGCGACATCGGACATGTTACGACTTTCAATGCTTATATTTAATTAAAGAGGTATTGCTAATATAATTTGAATTGTTTTATGGCGGGTATCATAGTTAGAGGATGGAGGACGAGTAGAATTTGGGGTGCGAGAGGAAGATTTATCCCTCCTCTAAGTACACCCAAACGAGAGGGATTTGCTCCATAGGGAGAAGAGCATACTACCAAGCAGGAGCATGTTGCAGTGGGTGATGTCATGGGTATGATGAGCTCTTTTCAAAGGATATCAGAGGCATTGATAAATCACCTTGATCGTGATGAGGGTAGGGGATTTTCACCCAATGAGGGTTTGCAGCGCCCTCCTGTAGTTAGTGGTAGTGTTTATAGAGAACTCGAGAAGGTAAAATTTCTCGAGTTTTGGGGTTCCACGGATGGTTTATCCACCGAAGCTTGGCTGGAGAATATGGCAATGTGTTTTGCATTGCACGATTATACCTCCAACATGAAGGTCCATATGGCAGCTTTTCAGCTGAAGGGGACTGCACTTCTTTGATGGAACACTCTTACCACAGCTGAATATGGCCAATGAAGACGTGTCTTGGGAATTGTTCGAGGAGCGATTCCAAGAGAGTTACCTATCTGATGAATTCATTGAGTGTTAGCTTAACCAATTCAATGTTTTACGATAAGACAGTCATACAGTACCTGAGTATGAGGCTAGGTTTATGGAGTTGCTCAGATATGCTTTGCACTTGAACACTGAAAAGTTAAAGGTGAATAAGTTTGTTTTTAGTCTTAACTACAACATTCGTGCTAAGGTGAGGATTTTGATGCCTCATACTTTGCATGATGCAGTACAAAAAGATTTTATTGCTGAGGAGGAACTGAACAATGGGGATCATGGTAGAAATCCTTCCAGGAAGACAAGACAGACTCCACATAGAGCACTACAGTAGCAGGCACCAGTTAGAAAAACTTATGGGCACTGTGATACACCGAGAGGACCTGTATTTTCTACACCATGCAAACAGGCTACCAATCAGAGGACTTTGTATAGAACACCACCGCAGCAGTAGTCACATCATCCTCAACAACATTCGTAGTATAGATCTATTATGCATAACAAATCAGGAACTCAGAACCCTAGACCAACATATTCTTCCTCTGGAACTAGGAGCACTGGCCTTAAGAAAGGATGTTGGACTTGTGGAGAACCCCACTATCAAAGAGATTTTCCTATCAAAAAGGTGAGAACTATTGGATCAGCAGGACAAACGATAGTAGGAGATTCATGCAACGGTGAATAACCATCAGGCTGAGCATATGTCTACAGTGCTCAAGACTTCAAGTATGATGTCAGACCGGCAATTTAGTATTTGGATAGATCCAGGAGCTACTAAGAGTTTTATATCTAATGGGGCACACAAAAGAATTAAGGTGAAGGCAATTGAACAAGACGAGTTTAGATATGTAGAATTAGCATCTAGAGCCAAACAAAAAGTTGGAGGAAAGGTTAATGATTGTAAAATTAATTTGGGCGAATTTGTCGCAAGCATAAACCTTTTTGTCACAACCTTGGGATCCTACAACATTGTGATTGGAATGGATTGGTTAGAATCGTATGACATGATACTTAACTGTAAGATGAAAATATTAAGTGGAATTGATGATATGGCACAGATTATAGTAATTATAGGGAGAAACCAAGGAGTATCGCTCAAATTTATTCCTTCCCTACAATTACAGAAAAATATGCGCAAAGGATGTAATTTGTATGCCATTTCAGTTCTTAACGAAAAGGGTGACGCAGAAAGATTGGAAGACTTTCCGGTAGTATCAGATTTTGCTGATGTTTTTCCTGAGGAACTAGTCGGTGCACCACCAAAAAGAGAATTGGAATTTACTATAGAATTAAAACCTAGAACATAACCTATTTCTAGAACGCCATATCAGATGTTGACACCTGAAATGAAAGAGTTAAATATGCAATTGAAGGAATTAATAGATTTAGGACTTATACGTCCAAGTGTATCACCATGGGGTGCACCCGTAATTTTTGTAAGAAATAAGGATGGATCATGGAGGCTTTGCATTGACTATCGTCAATTAAACAAAGCAACGATCAAGAATCAGTACCCGTTACCAAGAATTGATGACTTATTTGATCAAACGAAGGGGGCGACAATGTTTTCAAAGATAGATTTGAGGTCAAGATATCACCAATTCAAAATCAAAGAGGAAGACATCCCTTAAACCGCATTTAAAAAAAGATTTGGACATTATGAATTTACTGTATTACTATTTGGATTGACAAATGCCCCTGGTGTATTCATGATTTTAATGAATGGGATATTCTACGAATACTTGGACAAGTTCGTCCAGGTATTTATTGACGATATATTAATTTACTCTCGGAAAAAAGAGGAGCACGACAAACATCTGAGATTATTTTTATAGTAATTAAGAGAAAACAAGTTGTATGGAAAGTTGTCAAAATGTTATTTTTATCAGACAAAGATTCATTATTTGGGACACATTATTTATGGAGAAGATATCGTTGTGGATCTAGTGAAGGTAAAGGCTATTATGGAATGGCCAGCACCCATGAATGTGCAAGAAGTATGTAGTTTTATGGGATTATCATGTTACTATAGACGCTTCATTGAAGGATTTTCAAAAATAGCAAACCCAATTATGGAACTGCAAAAGAAGAATAAGAAATTTTTATGGTGAGAAAAATGCGCTAAAGCATTTCAGAAGCTTAAGGAATTATTAACAACAACATTGATATTGAACCCTATGAACAAGGAGTTTATAGTTTGCACTGACACATCCAAGGAAGGACTAGGTGGAGTACTAATGCAAGAAGGTCAAGTTATCACATATATTTCAAGGAAACTAAG
The DNA here is from genome assembly GCA_010110895.2 of Picea sitchensis. Taxonomy (NCBI): domain Eukaryota; kingdom Viridiplantae; phylum Streptophyta; class Pinopsida; order Pinales; family Pinaceae; genus Picea; species Picea sitchensis. The sequence continues at coordinate 41,141 of SNQJ01S0123728.1, forward strand.
AAGGCATGAAGAGAATTACGCAACACGCGATTTGGAATTATTAGCGATTGTTTATGCCTTACGAGTTTGGAGACACTACCTTATTAGACGAAAATTTGAGTTGAAAACTTATCATAGTGGATTGACACACATTTTTACTCAGAGTGACTTGAACGCGTGACAAAGTGTTACGAGTAAAATCACTCTATGGCACGGGGTAAACCACAACAGATGGAATGATTGTAGAAATAAACTCTAGTCTCAAGTATGTTATATAAACAAAGATGCTAACAAGACAAGATAGAGAGCCTACCTCATCCAGACGTTCGAAGAAGACCGTCGTTGAGCACTCGACTCAAAGCTATATACCTACAAATTGTCCTAAACAACCAAGATACACAAGCATATGGTGATAATATATAAAGTTAGCACATATAATAGCATAATCCATCAATATTCATAACAAATATTCCCATGGAATAACAATTCAAATATTTGCAAGACATTAATCGGATGAGAAAAGAGTATTTCTATTAAAATATGATCAACAAAGGTGTATGAATGAAAAAAAATTGTGTTGGAATGTCTCAGAACCGAGAAACTAAGTCCCTTCCATTTGGGCCTCCACCAAAGGCAAGCTCATATAAGAGAGACAATGAGGTTCTCCATCAAAGAGGGAAGAGCTTGGGGGCTGAATAATTTGTTCAGAATTAAAAGGAAAAAAGTATGCAGCCTCAATATGAAGTGAATAATTTCTCCATAGTATCTTTGCTCTCAAAAGTTGAATTCTTCTCCCTTTCCACAGTTTGGATATGGCCCATTTATAGCTTTCAAATGGAACTGAAGGGCCGATTCGAAATGTTTCCAGTATACAGAAGGTCAAGAATCATGGATCTCGTGACATGACATGGAAACCCGACAAAATTTTTAATTTTTTATCACCAAACTCCATGTACGCAGGTTGTAATGGTGCAACCTATGTATATGCATGATGTATAACTGATAGGCTGCGTATATGTGGAAAAATATGATTTTTAGCTATGGGAAGTGCAAAAGGGGACTTCAAGTCCACATAGGGAAATGGAAAAGGCCTTCTGAGCAAGTTGCCTGGGGTGAGGCAAATCTTTCTATAACATATGCCCCCTAATGTGTGAGGTCAGAGGAGTATCTACGATGGTCGAAATACATTATAATTCCTAGAAGTGGAGTAATGGAGACCCAGCTGGACAAACTAGTTTCTCATGATAATATTACAATCCATAATGAATTTGTACACATGGATACCAATTTGAATTACACTGCAGATCCATGTGGAAATATACCAAACAGTTTTTCATGGCCATGAATAGGCAATACAATTTAGATACATGCCATAGGTTGTCATAGTCACGAACAAGGCCCATTGAAAACCAGTCTCAAAATCAATCTGAAGTTATCTGTATACAATGGAGTACAATATGATCTTATATGATCACTAAAGTCATATAGGTATTGGTCCAATGAATGATAGCAACAACTCAGGAAAGTTGTGACTATAAACCAATGTCTTCAAGTCTTCTACACGATCCGCCAAAGGTGCAAGTCTTAATCATGTAAATAAAGGAGTTGAGGTCGAACACAATGAGACTTCGTTTGATTATCAGTTATTGAGGTATATCGTTAACAAACGCGACACAACCTATCAATAATGAAAGTAGGTATCAAGGTATTGAGTACATTCTTGCAAGTGTGAATAAAGGTGTTGAGGTCGAACACTTGAAGAATCCATCCATGACGATACATTGATGTATTCCCAATTGTCGATGGCAAGAGAACCTGCCACTGATGACTACAAGCCTCTAGGTACTCATAGGACTCTAGGCCTCATTTCCATAATAGATGAGTTGAAATCGATGGAAGGAGACTCGCTGAAAGGAAAGAATTAAGGCATCTCTCATCATTCATCACAATCTATAAAATCAATAGCTTGATGATTTGGAGGAACTCAAATGAAGAACATGTTCACAAACCAACAACATTGTGTGTCTTTCACATGCACCAAATGCAAGTAGTGCATGAAAACGACCCTTTGAATAGCAGCCAATAATGAAAACTGTCGACAAAGGTGAGGAAACCACTAATAAGGATAATGGAATCAAAGACACTACACAAATCTCAATGTGTGAATAGATTTATTGTTATCAAACACAAGGGAAATCCTTCATTCAATGACCAATGAGGAGATGTCAACTATTGGGTTCAAGGTTACCTACCCATAATGAAAGTAGGACCAGGGTGCATGGTAGGACTACAGCTTCATGTAACTCTAAGACACATTGAAGGTATGGTCGACATGTAAAGTCAAGAGTTTTGAGAAATGGTCAACACAGGATTATAGACTTCCTTTGAACAAGAGCATGAGATATATGGAGGACTCTGGCAGCATAGACTCAATGATGAAACTTTGTGATGTAGGAGGCATCAATAAAACTCTCCATAGGGACTGGAAGAGTAACCAGATGGAGGAGTAAACTCTAAGTAACGAGCTCATCTTCCTAAGGTCATTCTAAACCCAAAATTTGGATGACAAGTGGACTAAACATTTTGTGCTATGTTCAAAGGTGAAATGATTGTTGCCAACATGAGATAATATTCATTTCCCCCCCATCTTTTTTTGGTTTATCATAGACAAATGAATGTTATGATACAGAGGAGGAAACAAGTGTCGCAAGTAAGCAACTAGTTCCAAAAGTGGAACATACCTATGCTCAATGCAAGGAGGTGCATGCAAGATATGGACACTCGAGGGAATTTTTCCTCATAGGGTACAAGGTGTCAAGCTGAAAAGGATACAAATAAGGCTCTGCTTGGTTGGTGATGAAAATTGTTGAGGTAATAGGCTTATAATCGAGAAAGTGGGAACCAAAAATAGGCTTAATATTGCAAGCAAGAGAATGAGATGTCATTACAACTTAACTCCAAAGAATGTCCTTTTTCATAAATTTAGTCCCCTAGGCCCGAAAAAGTATAAAACAATACACATGAGAACTCTTCTAGCCACTAGTGACTAGAGTGTTCCTTTTTCGAAATTAGTCTACTAGGTCCGAAAAAGGGTTAAACTTACACCAAATAGACGTTCTTTCAAATCCAACTAATGAGTGTGAAAGAGACAAGTTCACTCAGCCATATTTTCTCTTTTTGAGAGAGTCGTAAAATACCTTAAACAAGACTTGGGGATGTTGTTCTAAGCATCATATCATGGGGGAGGCCAGGGCTCCCATGCACGACTTCTATGTAAAGTCAGTAGCTCACAGACAGCTGACATAAGCTTCAGAAAACCCAAATATTTCCAAGTCGAGGAGGATAAAATACTTGTAGAGGTTACCATTTCTACAATATATCAAAGAATGTCCCTTGTCTAGAAGGGTGTAAAAGAAGGAATTTGATGCTCCACAAGATCATTCCAGCCGAAGAAAACCTCCATAGGACTTGGAGGGAGTGTACTTGGAGAGAGGGGAATGCTCTCTTATTGAGAAGTTACATGACTAGAAATGCTAATGACATGGTCGAAAGACGCCTCACCCCTCAAAACAGGAGTGGTGTGAGTCGAAGATTACATCGGCATGACCGTTGTATCAATAAAAGAAGGATTAGAATGTTGGGAAACCAAAGACAACTCAAAACCCGAAGGGCTTTTAGACAAGGATCGTGCCTCTCATACCACTGCAGTAGCAGGGCACAAACAAGTAAGGTGATCTCCTTTTAAAAGCCTACAAAGGAACTTGGGATTACGTCTTATACGTCTAGGCTTCTCAATCGTAGGAATGCCCCCAGCATGACTTGCAGTGGCTGGTGACATGCTCCCAACATGCCTTGCAGAGGTTAGTAGCAAATCACCAACATGAATTGCAAAGGTTGGTGATGAATTCCCAACATGACAAGTAGAGGTTAGTGATGAACCTTCAACATGACTAGCAGAGGTTGATGATGAACCTCCAACATGAGTAGTAGAGGTTGGTGATGAACCTCCAACATGACTAGCAGAGGTTGGTGATGAATCCCTAACATCACTAGCAGAGGTAGCAGAGGTTGGTGATGTATGTGCAGTGTGACTAGTAGTGACTAGATTTGTGCCCCCATCATGACTTGCAGCGGTTGGTTGCATGTCTTCAACATGACTTGCAAAGGTTGTTGACCTATCTCCAACATAACTAGCAGAGGTTGGTGATATAAATCTAGTATAACTTGCAATGACCAGACTTGCAGTGGTTGGTTGCGGCATTTAAGACCAAGGTTCTGGGAAAGTCTAGTTTTGAGAATTGTGGACCAGGAAGGTTTTCGGTATACACCATGGACCTATTTGGTGGGATAGTATCCTCTTCCAAACTGATCCATAAAGGGTTGTAAGGGCATCGTCACTGAGGAAGCCGCTTGTAAAGAGAAAGCAACATGATAAGGGTTACTCAGGTGAGGACATATGGTTTCCCCAGACAAAAGAACTTCATGAAGGGGTTTTCCCATACTATATAACTAACTCCCCCTGGATGAAACATCAGTGGACAATTGGATGTTCGACATGGGAAAAGCGTTCGTAGGAACCAGCATAGCGGAAGAAGGATAGATTGACAGGTTGTCATAAGTAGAATGACCGCCCATTTCAGCACTTACTCCTGGAAAAGTGAAGCTATGATTGGATCCATAGGAAGGAAGATTCCAACCTCCTACCATAAGAGTTGGTTGAGGGATATGACTCCCACCACATGAAAAGGGATAATAAGGAGGCATAATGTCCCCAAACCCGAAACTAGGATTCACATAAGGCGATGAGACAAAGGATGGAAAGTGTAAATACATGTCTGGCATACCATGAGAAAAATGATTAGAGGCCCAAGGTATTGGCTGAGTATCATGATTCGGTGTACCACTCGGATATAAAAAAGGATTCGTCCCCATGAAATGAGCAAAGATCATGGGCTGGGTAGTACTAACTGAGGGAGTCACGGGGGCTCCACTAACCATAGAAATGAAAACTCACGATGCAATACAAAATCCTAAGGCCATCCAATAATCAAAGAGCACACCAAAGTAAAGAAAAAAGGTCAATGCACACAAACAGGATATAATGGTTGAAAAGGGGCCTCCCTCACTAGAGTAGGTATGCCTCGCCCAAGAGGGTCCTGAAACTCCCTTCAAAATATTGGAGGTATCATAATCGGTTATAAGGGACCTCATGGGCTTAACAGCACAGTCGGTTAGATCCCCCTAGAGAGAGAATCCTCCATAAAGGTTATGTGTTGTCTAACCCTTATCTGACACAAGGTACCTACAGAATAACTGCTACAAGTAACCTATGTGGCTACCTATGTCAAGCAACTAGAGCCACCAGGATATAACCAATGCGCAGGTGAACAATCATAATTCAGGTCGACCATATGGAAAGTGTAACAAAGCCCAAAATATTGAAAGCATCTCCTCTTACAGAGGTAAAGGTACTAGCAAGACCCTCAAATATGAATAGATCCACAGAAATATCTTTGATGCTAAGAAGGTATTAGAGGGATGATCCAAATTTAGGAGCGAAACGAATTGATTAACAGACCAAATACAATAAACATGGAGATATGAAGAATAACAAAAATATCCAGTGAACAATATCTTCTATTGAATAATGAAATAGGTTGAAACTGTAAAACTGCAGAACTGAAGCACTTGCTCGAATGGTGGTAGTTATCTCTGAGAAGAGATGTGGCTGCTACGGGCATCTGTCTAAGCAAAATGAATTGCAATGAGGCTCTGGAGGCCTTTTTTATATTACTCATCAAATACAAAACCATAGACATCCAAAAACCTAACCCTGGGAGGTGAAACGTCAAAAGTCATGTGGGACCCTATGGGTAAGTTGGTACCTCAAATTCCTAGGGTCGTAACTTTTGCATACAACCTTTGTTTTAGGCGCGTGATAGCCCATTGGAAAGGCCTTTTAGAAAGATACACATTGCACCATCAAACTCTAACTCCATCTATAGTTTGACTATGGCGAGCCAAAAAAACATTGTTTAGGCCTCCAAAACACCCTGGAAGTACAACAAGATGTGCTAACATGAAAACATAAAAAAAATAAGCCAGTTGGATGAGGTGAGAGGCCACCAATATCCACATGGAAGATGTGTAGGGCTTCATACATCCCCAAAAGTGTAGAACCCACAATTAAAAATAAGTAAAGAAGAACGTGTTGACTAAAAACAAACAAGAGGAGCCAGTTGGAATAGGTGGGTGGCCACCAATATCCAACTAGATTAATCCTCCCCCCTTAGGAATAAATGGTCTCCATTACGTTGAGTTCCCCCATCAAGTGTGGAAACTTTTGTTGGATTTGGCCCTGGGTGATCCACTTGCCTTGGTGTAGTATTTTCCCTGCCTTGACGACCCGATAAATTTGGATCCTCCGCTAGAAAGTGCCCTTGACCTGTGTGTCCAATATTTGATCAGTGGATGCTTGTTCCATGTAGTCAGGGTTGAGCTTCGTGGGTGTCAATTGTTCTGCGATCTCTGAGGTGTCTAGTAATGGTGGAAAATATGGTCAAAGGAGATCCATATTGAACATTGGGTGCAGGCCGAGGAAGGGTGGAGTATTGATCTCAAAAGAATTGCTACCCATAGCCTTGGTGATAGTGTAAGGCCCATATCGAAGTGGGTAGAGCTTCCGATAGGACCCTGTGAGACTCTCCTTCTGCAAATGTAACCAGACTTTGTCGCCAACCTGAAACTAGTGCGATACCCTGTGTTGATCATGGCATTGCTTGTACTTAGCATTGGATTTCTCCAAAATCTTCTGGACCTGTTGGTGGATGTGTTGAATCCTTTCAATGAATATAGTGTCTTTGTCGATCGCAAACTGATCATGGGAATAGTCTGTTAGTGTGGTGGAAAGAGGAAGTGCAACATCAATGTGTCCCAAGGTTTGGAATCCCATCCCCGCCTGAAATGGGCTATGGAGAGCTATGTTTTAATTGTGTTGAACATAGGGAAGACTCTCGTCTCATGTACGTGGATGCTTAGAGTTGTACATGTGCAGGATGTGCACAATCATATGATTGATGGCCTATGTTTGGGCGTCTGTTTAGGGGTGGAAAGCAGTGGATTTTGTGATCTCGGTGTCCAACAGTGACCAAAGACTCGACCAAAATGTGTTGAGGAACATGTTATTCCAGTCGGATATTATGGTCTATGGTATCCCAAAGTCGACCCACACTCGTTCGAAGAAGATCTTGGCAGTATCTATCGTTGTGATATTCTTCTTCCAGGCTGTGAGGATGGCCATCTTCGAAAACTGATCAACGACCACAAATACATAGTCATTTCCTTGCTTGGTGGACGGAAGGCCAGACATATAATCCATTGAGATGGATTCCCAACGCTTCTTAGGAGTAGGAGGAGGGGTGTATAAGCCTTTCTTCTTGATGGATGGATTGGCAATGGCACAGGTAGTGCAATTTCTGATATACATGTTGACTTCCTGATGAAGTTTTGGCCAATAAAAATGTTTCTGAAGAACGGCCATAGTTTTCTCCATGCCAAAATGCCATGCCATCCGACTGTAGTGGGATTTCCAAATTAGCTTTGCACGCTCACTGGTAGGAACACAGAGATGGCCTAGGTGGTATAATAGTCTGTCCTGAATGTTAAAATCGGTGAAAGTCATGCATGTACCCAAGATATGATAGGTGGTAGTGAAGTCTGGATATTGCTGATAAATTTGGGGGCACTTAGATGCTTCATGTCCACAGGAATGGAGCACAGTAGTGAGTGAATCCATAGGAGGTCCATTGAGGGAGTTAGCGACATGATTTGAGATCCATGTATTATATTTTATGTTGATATGAAACTATTGCAGGTAGGTCGACCACTTCTAATGGAGGTCATTCTGCAATTTCCCATCTATATGTATGAACTGCAAAGGCTTGTGATCAGTGTGTATGATCGTCTCCTTTCCTAGAATGTAATGTTTCCATTGACGATAGGCTTGTACAATGGAATACATTTACTTGTCATAGGTGGGGTATTTCTAGACAGTATATGAGAGTGTCTCACTATGGTATGCCACCGGATGACCATTCTGAGTGAGAATTATGCCCACGA
>SNQJ01S0123729.1:24208-43008 GCA_010110895.2 Picea sitchensis
CCTGAAGGGCACGTCGCACAAAAGAAACTCAGTTGGCGAGTGGCACCCTTGGAGCACGTGGTGCATCCTGAAGGGTACTTCACCAAAAGAAATTCCATAGGTGAGTGTCACCCTTGGCGCACGTGGCGCGACCTGAAGGGCACGTCGCGATAAAGGTGGTTGAAGGAGTCAGCCTAATTAGCCCTAAGTCTTCAGCACCTGAATAAAACCTTAAGCTTTACCCTTAACCAATCGTCGCCTAGCTCAGAATCTAAACCCTAAGCCTAAGACCTTCTAGAAACTGGGGGGACATTTTAGTGTGGCCTTAACAAATGTAAATTCAAAAAAAAAAAGAAAACAAAAACTCAGACCATCACCCTCTCTTTATCCTTGTCTACTTAATAAAACTATCCTCCATCGCCTAGATCTTCCAGTATCCATCTCCCTTTTACTTGTCTACTTCACATTCCTATATCGCCATCCCTCCTCGTAAATCCTCTTTATTCGTTTTTGTAAAACATTTACTTTTCCCCTATACTAGTTTGCCATCGCCTTAATCTCTCATTAATCCTAAATATACAGATATATTAATGGTAAATTAAATGATGAATGCATGCTTATTAATAGAAAAATGAAAATATATATATGTATATTTATATTATAAACAAATTATAAACAAATAAAGTTAAGCTTGTGAAAATAAAAGGAAATTAAAAACGAGCGCACATGCTCTTTGAAGTTTTTGAAAAAGAAAAATAAAAATGAAATATATAAACAAAATAAACTAAAAAGAAAAAAAAGAGAAAGTCAAAAGGGAAAAAGGGGGGAAACCTAAAGAAAAAGGGAATTAGGGTTTGAGTCTGGATAAAAGAAAGGGAGAGGGGGAAAGAAGGGGACTTTTTGCTCAAATTGGTATGGTTATGCTGCCAGAATAGGAGACTGACTGATTTCTGGTAGGAGTTGGGGATTCTCAGCAGACTTGAATGGTAGCTCAGCCTTGGAGGCCAGCTGAGAAGCTAGTTACTCTCTGATTGTGTGTGGCCCCTTTGTGGCTCGGGGGGCTAAGGGGGAAGAAGAGTACCCCTAGAATTTGTCTGGGAGGTACCGGTGAGTTCGTTGCGGTCGACAAGCAGGAGCAGGAGCGGCAGGAGCACAGGAATCGTTGCGGCAAATGAATAAGGCCAGGGTATGTTCCTGAGCTAGTAGAGTAGAATGCATAAGTGATTTACTGCTGCTATTATGGTTGTATTGTTGTGGACTATTATTTCTTCGTCCTTCAGACTCTGTAAGAAAAATGGGGGTATTTCAGAAGATCTTCATTTCTTTAACAGCGTAGTTGAGGGGTTCTGGTAAATGGCTGTGGGTTTTTGTTATTTCGTTTTTACCTTTCCATAGGAGGCATCCCCGTAGAACATGGAGCGATTTTTCCTACTGGGTAGTTGATCTCACACAATGGGCGTTTGGCAACTGTTCCTGGGCATGGTAGCATTCGATTTCTGGGCATTTTTAGCCACGGTGTATGGAGCGATGGAGCTTTTAATCTGCATCTTAATGGTTTACAGTTTCAGTCATAAGGGTCTGCGTTGGTCTGAGTTTGATGTACCAAAAATTTGCTTCCATATCTCTACGATTTAAATGTTTCGATTTTCAATATCGCTGCGCTAATTTTCCATTTAACATTTGTGTTTCATTCCTTTGGTTCCACTATCATTTTAATGGTGTGTTAAATCTTATCGTTCGAATTTAGGGTTTTAATATCACCTTGCTTATGGCTCTTTAGTTGTGGCATCTCTTTAGACTTTGGTCTGATTTTAAATGCAGTCGTGTATTAGTTGCTTTTGCCCGGGGCGACCTCCACTGGCCAACTTTATATATTATTTTAAATATTCATATTCTTAAAAGAGATTTCAGTGAACAATCTTTATGAAACGCAGCCTTACCATAGTGGTCAGAGTTCTTTCAATGTGGCCGGTCAAACTAGCGGTGAATCTCGTGTGGTGGTTACCTGCAACGTCAATTTCTGTTTTATTTCTCTGTGTATAACCTTATTCGGATGAGAGGCATGCATGCGTCACCCAGGAGATTGAGTTTCGACCTGGTGCTTCTCGATCCATATCCCTCTGAATTTAGGACATCCTCTAAGCGCAGTTAACGCACAGTCAAGCGTTGTAGGAGAGTAGAACCCTCGACCAGCAACTTGGCTCGAATGAAATCCGTGAAAGGGATGTGAATCTGTCCCGGGGCCTCTTGACGTTTGCTTGCTAAAATAATTCGCCATTGACCTTTGATAAATCCAAGAGTTCTATTATTAATTGCGTTAACAAGAAGACTGTCGGTCATGAATATTGACTCCATGATCGGTCCACTCAAGTAAGGTTTCAGGGAACGGTTGAGTATTGTCCTTTCAAATTTTTAGCCCTTTAAACATATCTTTATTTTACATATCTCCCTTTAAATTTTGATACTTTTAATGTGTTATTTTTAATATGGTCATTCTTATATTTTGCCTGTAAATTAATAGTTCAGAATGCAGCTGTAGTGTATTTCTGTCTTTAAAACTATCTTTATTTTACATATGGCCCTTTAAATTTGATACTTTTAATGTGTTATTTTTAATATGATCATTCTTATATTTTGTCAGTCAATTGATGGTCCGGAATATAGCTGTAGCGTATTTTTGTCTTTTAAAAATAGCGTTATTTTATATATATCGCCTTTTAAATTTTGATACCTTTAAATGTGTTATTTTTAATATGGACATTTTTATATTTTGTCCGTAATAACCACCGTGCACTATAAAATTTCATGCCTTTAGCCGAATGTTTGGTAATATAAAAATAAAGGGAGGAGTCATTTCCAACTGGGTTCAGAGCGCATATTAATTAAAGGAAGGTCGTGGCTTCCCACCTAAAAAAAAAAATATTTAAATCACCACTGTCGGAAGGATCGTGTCTTTACCGATATTATATATTTTTTTTCCTTGGAGCCTGCGCAGCGTGCCCGAAAGGATCAGCAAGAACCCCTTCTCCTCCGTGGCATGTAAAACCGTGTTGGGTTGCTGTGATTCTGAATTGGGTAGCGCGAGAGTGCCCACCGTTCGTCAGGTAGCCGTGCACTAACCTGTGTTGGGCAGTGAGCTGAACGCCAACTTTTTCCACCTCAATGCTCAGAGTTTAGGGTTGGGCGCAATAAATGTGGGCATAGGTAATGGAACGCTAACCTTGTGCCTAACGATAAAGATCTATTTATTGTTACTCAGTTGATATTTCACTAGTTTAATTACGATTATGTCATAAACAGTGTTAGTTAATACCAACGATTAATTGATATCTAATTATTGTTACTTAAATGATAATTCGTTAGTTTATTTGATAATTATGTCTTAGCGTGTTATTACTACCAGCATTTAGTTGATCATTCTTTATTGTTATTCAAATAATAGCTTTGGGGTTTTTATTAATAACTATGTCTTAGCGAGGTCAATTATTGCTAGAAATTAATTGCCTTATTGTTTACATAAGAAGCGGACATGCCTTTTTACTTGGATTTAATTTTGTAATTTCCCTTGTAGGAATTAACCCTAAATTCCTCATTATTCGAATAATTGAGACGTGAAGGGAATGATAAGATAGGCATAAGTTAATAGGCATGATTTTATCACTTGTTATATGCTTATATGTTATTAGCTTTTAAATTTGAATGCAATTGCCAATGCTTGTTTAAATGATTATATCGACATGGTTTAGGTGCAATATTAATATTGGCTTCCACACATTATTGGTTTCCACATATTAAGGTTATACTGGTCATTGACCATGCTATTAATAGGCATTCATTGATTAATGGTTAGAGGCTTATATGTTAATATTGTTAAAAATGGATGCAATGAATATAATTGTTAAATAGAAATATTAATATTGGTTTAAGCCGCAATTTTAATATTTGTTTAATGGCAATGGTAATGCTTGTGAAAGTGGCATTCTTAATCTTTAGTTTTATTACCTTGATATTAATCGTTTAAATTGCAATAATGAGGTTGTATAATTTGCTAGGGAAATGATGATGCATGGAAATTAATATTTGTTTAATTGCCATGATCAGTACTTGTTGATTTGCAATGATGAGGTTGGTTTAATCGTCAAGGAATTGACAATGGTTGATTCGCAATTTTAATGATTGTTTTTCCCTGATATTACTTGTTGATTGCGATAATAAGAGTCGTTTTAATTTACAAGGTCAATGATGATTGGGTGAGTCGCAAGGTTAACATTGTTTAATTGAGCTGTTCAGGATGATGTCTAAGACTGCTAGGTTTTTATTTGTTAATTTGAAGCATTGGTTATAGGGTCTCCGTAGATTAATAAAAATAAATGGAGCATTGATCCTGATTGATGTCTTCGGGACTCAAATAGGAGTGGGTCGTTATCAGAGTCCTCCTGACTTGCGTCTCCCATAGAGGTCATGATTGTCCCCGATTTGCAGCCCTTGGTGGTATTGCATTACGTAGTCGGTTCGTGTCGGGCGAGATATAGACAGATCTGGTAGCTTAGCATTTATGCCTGTGTGTAAATCCGGTGGGAGGAATCCAGTGCCGTATCAAGAGTCTCGGGTTGTTTAAAGGCACAGTTCCACTCTTGCGACACACTCGGAGCCGTATCAGTTGTCTCGGGCTGTTTAAAGGCACAATTCCACTACTGCGACTCTACTGTTGGATTCCTTCATTTTGTGACAGTACTATGCCTAACCCCTGATGTCTTGTCTGCTTACTGCTACTAGTTGTGCGCCTTGTGTCCGGGGCATTTATTTTTGGTTGTCACTATGATATGTCGTGTCGTCTTGGTTATGTCTGTCCTACTTGCGTCTTGTTGGTTCAAATGGTGATGTAGGGTCGAGGGGGTTGTTCTTCTACACGCGCGCACACACTTTAACAAACAAAAAAAAATTTGCACCTATTTTCGGAGTTGTTGTCGTAACCAGGAGGGTTCTTACATAATTAATAAAAGATATGGAAAAACATTAAGAAGGTGTCCAAGAAACATACTAAAATGCACCTATTAATATACCAAAATGCACTCATTAATGGGCGATCAACTATAGTGGACTGCCATGTGAAAGCTATAGTCCTTAGCCGCAAGTAGGGACTAAAAATGAGTAAGGGTATCAACATTGACAAAGTCCATTAATTTTCCAATGGTGTTAGGTGGTGAAAAAATAAATCTGAAAGGAGCAATAACAAGAGATTGACTAGACACAAAAAAAAAATTCAAATTATTCATACGGGTAGATTGATAGGTCTCATAATGGATGAAGTGGAAACATAAATCTCCAATAGGCATTCAAGCCAATATGGCATGAGGAATACAAATGTTCACTTATGATAAGGTCGAGATCAATGAATGGCTATAGTACGGTATAGAGTGGAAGATGACCTACTTCAATAAGAAAATGAGGGTTCAGAACAACTATCGTAAAGCATAAAAAGTGAGAGGTTGAACGCAAGACTAGATCTGTCATTCAAAGCATATTGAAGATGATAAACTAGACTTTCCTATTCGAGAGGAGGAGCATGGTATCCCTAAGAAAGTTGGACTAATTCATGCTAGGATGAAACAATCCAGCACCATATTCGAGAAGAGGAGCATGGTATCCCTAGGGACGATTATTGGATCAAAATGCTTTACTCGGACAATCAACAATTTATCGAACAAGGTAGTACTTTTTTCGAACAAGGGATAAATTTTTCTTGTTATGATCCATGTTCAATGTTAGCGCATGAGATTGAAAGTATTTTGGCTCTCCACAGGCTACAACTGTGGTTACGAAACAAAATAAGAATTTCATACGTTTTGACTCTTCCACATGTTCAATCTAAGGCATTCCCAAGTGATCCGTAGCATAACAGTATTTCATTCATTCATGAATATCTATATTAGTTCAGGAAAAATAACCTTTAATTGAAATTGAATGAGTAGTAGCACAAATTCTATAGCATAAAATTATTTTATTTTAAAATAGCTAAAAGTTTATACAAACTATATAAAATTCTTAAAAATTTGAATATTTTTACAAAAATATAACCAAACATTTTGTAGTTGGCATATGAAGGATTAGTAAGATTCACCAAGGTTTCTACATTTTAAAATAAATTTCCATCATTAAAATCATTCGTGTTCTCATTCTGTCTCTCATATATATACATATAAAAACATGGTGGGCAGTAGGTACTGATGAACGCAGAATGTAAATTGAGAATAAAATATGAGAATGAAGCGATCATGCACATGTTAATGCCACGAATATTTGACTCTTAATTGATTAAAACCTAATATTGACCATGTTTTATTTCAATACTTATATATATATATATACATATATATATATATATATATATTAATTGAAAAACAAAAAAAAAAGGCAAAATATAGGATATGTTTTGTGAATATCGCAAAAATATGGAGAACATCATTTAGGAAATTTGAGGTCCTAGGATATTAGAATGAGAACAATATATAGAAAAATGATATCAAACCTCTGATGTCAGACTTGCACCGCCCCAGAGAAGTGAAGAAATTATTAGTTCCGTAGATAACCTCTCAACACATCTAGTTTAGCAATCCCTAATTCCATCTGTAAAGCCCAGCCTAATCATACATATTACAAAATTGAGAATTGTTCCTAAGAAAAGGAATCTCTTGTATTAATCCTTGATTCAACAGAGTTGGGTAAATCATATCTACGACATTGAATCCTTTAAAAAAATAGGACCAATCCTCAGACAAAGAAGTTGTGGGTTTTTTTTCCATGATAGGCAGTTGATCATTGCTATAAAAGTATCTTCAATATTTTATGTGCCATGTTCTGTAGAGATTACCTCTGACAACCGAATATTGATATTCATCTGCCTTTTCTTCTTCTTTGATTTGTGGGTTGACTTCCATGTGAGTCTTTGAACAAGAGACTGGAAGTTTTGTGGGTCAGTTTTGATAATCTAGGGTTCACAAAGATACACAGTGTGAATCGTTGGAGTGATGATACTCTCGTGGTGCCAAAATTTCCTTTATCTTCATTCATCTTGAAGGTTGAGATCTGTTGGATCAACAGTGCGTATAGTCTATGTTGGATTATTGATAGGGGGGTGAATCAATAATAGATCAATCAAATCCTTTTTAATCACAAAATTCAAGTGTTATATCAATGTAACATTATCATCGAATAGTTGCAGAGTAAATAAACAATGAACAAATGAGCAATCATACACATACACATAAACAATACACCGGTGTTTTTACGTGGAAACTCAAAGTGGGAGAAAACCACATAATGTTTTTTCGTATATGTCTTTAAGAATTACATTCATTGGAAGAACCAACTTCCTTTGTTTTCCAGCTGTAAATCGAAGGAGGCTCCAACCCCCTAGCTTCTCATGCTACAACCTGAAGGAAT
Source organism: Picea sitchensis (assembly GCA_010110895.2). Classification (NCBI taxonomy): domain Eukaryota; kingdom Viridiplantae; phylum Streptophyta; class Pinopsida; order Pinales; family Pinaceae; genus Picea; species Picea sitchensis. The sequence goes on from SNQJ01S0123729.1 coordinate 31,631, forward strand.
CTCTAACTCTTCAATTTTCTAGCTACAACCAGAAGGAGACTACAACCCCCTACTTTCTCAGGCTACAACCTAAGGGAAGCTCCAACTCCTCAATTCTCTGGCTACAACTAGAAGGAGGATACAAACCCCTATGTTCTCCTACTACAAACGGAAGGTGGCTACAACCACCTGTCATTTCCCTGTCTTAGATGTAGAATGATGGAACCACTGCCACACTATCAGTGTGAGATATATTGTTGTAAACATCTACCAATCAACTTGTACCATAGACAAGTGCATCAACCATGCATCAACCTGTACCAAACAATATGTAATCAGCCTGTACCATAAGCAAGTGCATCAATCATGCACCAACTTGTACCTCAGTTGTAATCAACATGTACCATAAACAAGTGCATTAACCATGTACCAACCTGTACCTCAACCTGTACCATCAACGAGTGCATCAATCATGCACCAAATATGTACCTCAACCAAAAGACCTCATCAATTTCATCAGCCAAATCTGATTTTCAACTCTGTAACATAACTGGTGTATATGATCACATACCTGCAAACCTTTCTTAACAAGAGACTAACATTTTCATCAAATTTTAATTTAGTCTCACATGACTAGTTTTGGATTAGTCAACAACTCTAACTTGAAATAATCAGAACTATGTACCTATAATGAATAAATAACTGAAAATGGTACAAGATGATGTTCAGTGTCTTTTGTGCAATTTCTCCATATTTCACTACTTGGAACCTCTCAGAAAAGGAGTTATAACAAAAATGGCATACCTTGTTGAATTTTGTCTTATTCTAGAGAGTGAACTTGTAGAGCATGTCTTGGATGAAATATTTGTTGTATGGATCTGAAAATGATATACGTAATACTACAAACTTTAATATAACCAATAAATTTGGTCTTACTGAATTTGGATATGTTATGAATAAGTTATGATGTTTTTACTCGAAACATATGTTTTAGACTAGTTTCAGGACCAACCACAAACCCTATTTTCAATGGAGTGTAACTCCAAAAATACAACAACCCACAAGATGGATTTTTAATCATAGCTACTTGGATATGTTTCCTCAACGAACTCTCAATTTCACAGTCTAAATCATTCTAGAAATTTTTTTATTGCGAAAATGGTGAGATGGCCTGTAAATAACATACCTTAGAAAACATCATCAAAATAATTTACCCACCCTTGAATTTCGACCTTCTTTACTTCACCTTCCCTCTGAAATTTGTCTTTCATATCTTTTGGTTACCTTATTCACTTGTAGATATTCAATATTCTCAAGTGTGTTTAAAATGAGAGAGCATTGCCTCTTATTTATACTTTCATGTAGCTTCCTCAAGGGGTTACCTTTTAACCATGTTAACCCACTTTACTTATTTTAGGGTTAACCTGTAATGAACATTACAACGACAAACCTCTTATAACAAGTGTAAATTTTTATGTTCTTTTTTCTTTTCTTTTGTGTGTGCGTGTGTGTACAAGGATAATAAATACATTCAACTCTGAGTCGCCACACAATGATGAACATGGTGCATAAAATTGTAACAACAACATAATGATCTAAGATGCACATCAAGTATCTACAAGAAAGGTACGACAATCAACCAACAAAATAAATAAGACTGACTACCTCCAAGACACATAAGCAACGATCAAGCCCAAGTTCCCATTGATTTTAACCATTTAAGGTCTCAGGGTTGGTGACTGTTCTGAGGAACATGGAGGTGTCTACATCTCGCCTGACTCAACAGACCAAGCCTACTAAGCTAAGGACAATCATCCCAGAAACTCAACAATAAAATACACAGGTAGCTAGAACCCTTACCGTAAGTAACCAAGCTCATCAAAAGTTTACATAGCCAAGTGTAACCCTTAACTTAAAATAAACATCGACACCCTCAACGGGTAGCGCAAGCTGGATCGACTTCGTCAACATCCCAGAACAATATTTCTTAAGCAAGAAGTTGAAAGGGGAAGAGGTGAACCTAAACTTAAAACATTTTCTTTTTACCCAACCTCTATTAAAACAATACCTCCTAAGGTTTTAAACAATCACCACTAGAATTTATATTAAAACAAAAGCCACATTTATATTGAAACAATAGCCAAATTGTATTAAACAATATCCAATTTGTATTAGAACAATATTCAAATTGTATTAAAACAATACTCATCTTATATTAAAACAAAATTCAATTTACATTAGTACAGTAACCACTAAAACAATACCCACTAATATTTGTGTTAAACCGTCTACAATTTATAATAAACCATACCTCAAATATGTTAAAACAATATCCAAAACTTAGATTAGAACGATAACCACTAAACAATATTAAATCAAATTCTTTTTCCCAATTATAAGATAGATTTATTGGATTTATTAGATTCCCAAATATTTTACTAACCATTTGTTGATCTATAAGGAATTATGTATCTAAAATTTTTCTGTCATAGATCTTTACAACAGTTATCAATTGACTGGAAGGGAGAACTGAATCACAGATAATTTCAAGGAGATGAGGAAGCAAGGATCAAACAAGGAAGTAGAACCACATCAGAATCTACTTAAAGGACCAATCACATTCAAATATAATATATAAACTATCTAGATTTTATGGAAGGAAAAAATAGAACTATTTCATTTATAACAAAAGAAACAACAATAGATTTATATATCAACCATTCCCTTTTTTAAAACTTCTCAAATAAAACGAGAACCAAAATAAATTAACTCTATATTACTCCAATACACATTTATCAGGGTAATATACTGTCCATACTCTAAGGCCACTTATACAATAATGCTGACGGGATTGTCTAATTTATGAAATAACCATCATTAACAGGGCGCGGAAACCTACATCACAACAAGTGTGAAAGTAGGGACTGTAATGGCACTGGGAGCAAGTATAGCTGCAGAGAGAATTTAAGTTTAAAATTAAATTATGTTATCCCCTTTTTCCAAGGGCACGGGCTCACTTGTTTGCAATTCCTAGGTTCACAATTTTAGGCATAACTTGAGGAATGTTCATCTCATTTTCCAAAGGAGTAAGGTTGCAATTCTGTAATTAAGGAACATAATCCCTTTTCTTTAGGAGGTTGTGCCTAAGTTGAATTGAAGGAATACATTTTTTTTGGTTCCTATCTAAATTGCAGAGAACAATGAAAGTTTAAAATATGCAGCTACAATCCAGAAATCAATAAAAAATTAAGGAGGAAGAACTTCGTTCGCCGGGGGCAGAATTCGCCAGAGATGAATTTACAGAACAAATACAAAACGAAAATGCCAGAGATAAATTGCAAGAACGAATTTTCAAAAACCATCTTGCAAAATGAAAATGTCGGAATGAATTTGCCAACACGAATTTTCAGAAACCAAAATCACAGTAACCAATCCAGTCTTACCGTTGATTAAGGATGTGCCCTTTTTAAATATGAGCAATACTCCCACTGGAAACTTTATTAACACAGTAAGGATTTATCCTAGCTATAACTCACACCTTAAAACATTTATGGGTTTTACCTAAGCTAATCATCCAGTTCGCTGCAATTATCAACTTAAGAATTTGATAACTTTTAGTAATAGAAAGGCTCTGGGTTTATTCTAGAAAATAGTGACAGAAAGAAAATCACAGTCAGGGAAGTCAACTCGGTCTGGGAGAGAAGTAACCAATGGTAACTCTCCAGTTAATTTAGCCAACAAAATTTAAAAAGGATGCAGAGCACGGGAAGGGCATGGCTACCACCATTCATTTTCAGTGCACACTAGATTCACCTATTAACTAATACAGATTTGAAGAATGAGATTTGCAAGCTAGGAGTAAAAATAATCACATTTTCATTCACGAGGAGATGAAATAATCCCATTTTAATTTGCCAGGTAGTGTATCAGCGTAAAGTTAAAATTTGCCTGGGATCATTAATACAGAGTTAAATTATCCCTGCATACATAAGATGCAGTCAAAAATGTAAATCGAAGAGAGTGGTGAGAGTAGCGCAAGGGTCATAGTCAAACACCACAGGGCGGTCATGACATGCAGGAAGGGAAAGGTCACGGAAATCAATCTACCAATCAATCATCCAGGCCATAAAATTTTTAGTCATAAAACTATAAAACAGTTTACCTACTCAATATACCTGCAGATCTAAAACATACATCCTACAACATTCTATCAATCAATCGAAAAGCGTACCGTTACCTATTTTCTTGCTTCGAGTAACGTCCGCGCGCTCTGTGCAACTCCCGCTCGCCGACCGTCGAGACCTCACCGACACCTCCCAGCCAACGCTAGAGGTACTCTTCTTCCCCCTTAGCCCCCTAAGCCACAAAGGGGCCACACACTATCCAAAGGGTACATCTAGCTCCCAGCTCGCCTCGCAAGGCCGAGCTACCATTCCTCTCCGAGCTGGAAATCCCAACTCCCACAAGTAAATCAATCAAGTCACTACCGACAGTGTAACATTACGCTAACAACCGATCCTTCTCCTCCCTCTCGTTTATAGAGTTTTAGAACTTCCATTCTTTCCCTAAATCTCATTTAATTTAAGTTTTAATAAAAATCTTCTAAAAATTCTCCTTCGTACAAGTGTCATCCATCCCCCACTTTCCTTCAATAATTATTTTCTTTTAATTTATTAATTATCTTATTTCCCTCACCCACCTAGAGTTACTCCTAAAATTACTCCTAGGTGTCCCTAGATTCCCTTATAGGTTTTAAAGGCTTTCCCTATTATGAAGTTGCTAATTTAGTTCAATTTAGAAGGTTCTTAAATGCAGATTATTTACTAAGTTGACCTCCCGCTTTTTACCATAAGTTCCCCTCTTTCCCTTTTTATGTTGCCTCCATACCCTAGTTTCTTAATTTTTATAATTCCCTCTATTGGTCACTGTAATTGTTTATTAACTAAACAATCAAGTGTTACATAAATTGTCAACCCAGGGAAGTCTGTTTATTTCAAAGGCAATCACACACTGTATATGCTCAATCTGAAAAACAATCTAGAGTTGTAGTAAAAGTACATTAATAACACCTTGCCTTGAACAGACTGAAGTTCTACTTTGAATTACAGAGAATCAATCTATCTATTGCAGAGTTCGAGGTTTAAGGAAATAATTATCAGAAGAATCCTGGATTACATTAAGAAACAACAACCTAGGAAGGAAATCTTTCAGGATACTGCAAAAAAAAGACTAACTATTGTGTAATAGAGAACAAGACCCTATTCCCCAAGCAGAAATCTTCAGCATCTGTTTCCAACTATCACACTTTCATGAACTCATTACTAATCAAAATGATTGACACGTACTTAAGGCTAACTATCTCATAATAGAGAACAAGACCCTATTCCCCAAGCAGGAATCTTCAGCACCTGTCTCTAATTATCACACTTTCATAAATTCATCAAGAAGAATTAACAATCAAAATGATTAACAGTTACCCAAGCATGAATTGTATGAAAACAATGTAACAATCAGTAAAGCAGAGTTTCAACAAAATAGAGTTCAGTAAAGTAGAGTTTCATCAAAACAGAGTTTAATCAAGGCATGAACAAAAATAATGCTAACACAGTAAAGAACTAATGGGTGAATATTGTGAAGAAGGTGGGCCCTCCCTTCTTAGAAGATTCCCCAGGAATGAAAGTAACTAAGAAGAAATGCTCATAATAATCTTTTATTCATCTGTCGATTGTATCATGTTACAGTATCCAAAGTGAACACGTCCCTCTCTATAATTCCTTTCTAGCCAAAAAGGATCCCCTTCTAATGATGATTTCCCCTTATTTAAGGAGGAGAATCCTCTCAATACAATTGATCATCAAATTACATGTGCACATACAAATCATATTCTTAGTCAAATCTAATATTCTATACTAGAATAGGATATCCTGATCTCCCGTAGAAAAATGCTATTACAATAGTTTGAATGGTGCTGGGTTGAGGTGTAGCTCTTGCGGACGATGTAACAACTTCTTTATTTATATTCTTGTTACTGTTGTTGTATACTGTTTCAGCATTGCAAATCACAAACTGTTTCAGCAACGAGATTTGCGTTTTGACTATTTCAACAACGTGGTCTCAAGCAACAGCGATGGTTGATGCTGGCTTAAGTTGCGACTGTTGCAGCCAGTGTAACAACTCCTTCTTACTGCCGTGTGAATTGTTGTTCCAACATCGCAGATCACAGACTGTTTTAGCAATGAGATTTGCGTTCTTTTGACTGTTTCAGCAACATGTCTTCAAGCAACAAAAATAATCTGCAGTTTGAACTGTTTCAACAACTATATGTTTCTGATCGATGGCTAAGTATGAGAGTAATGTAAAATTACATGTAAAACAAATTAAACATATAGAAAAGAGAAGAAACATTATATGCCTTTGGAAAGATAGGTTAAGGTGATAATGCAAGCTTAAATGTGAGTGGGAAAATGATGTAATGATAGAAAAAAGTATGAACAAAAAGGTACATTATAGGGTCCTAACACCCCCCCCCAACTAAAAAGGTTGCATTTCCTTAGGCAACTTCAATCTGAATCAGAATCTGGATACCGACTTTGAGCGTGCAAATTACTTAAGCACTAGCTGTGGAAAGTGTTTTTTGTTGGAGCTCTGAATCATTGAACGTGTTGTAGCCTTTGCCAAGCTGTTGTTTCATCCTTCTTGGGCAACTTATGATGAACTTGATATTTCTATACTGGCATCTACAGAATAGGAAAATGGAACTGATAACCTACCCATCTTTCAGCACATTGCTGAACGCATTTGATGTAGCTAGGTACCCGAGAGATTGTTGTCTCAAGATTGGTAGGAATAAAGGGATTGTGTTCCTATCTTTTCTCATAAGATTGTTTCCAAAACATGTTATTTGCTTATAGGGCAGTGATCTCTATGGATTTAGTAAACTGTTGACAATACTGAAGTACCGTTGTCTGTAGTTGTCGAATATATTGAATCATCCCTGGTTTCTTCAAAAATTGATAGTACTCTACAACAAAGGTGGCAGTGTTCTATGGTTTTGGCCGTATCCAGAGGAGGTGGTTATCCTCGTTATGCTTGGCAGCTAGGAAGTCATTCTTCCATGTAATATGATTGTTAAGGAAGGAGGTGAGTGCCCAAATCTGGATATCACTAACAAGAGGGTTAAGGTTAAGATGTCGGTTCTCAGGGATGGCCTCATTATGAAGATATACCTCACATAGGAGGTGTTAATCAATAGTAGAGGCTTCTACAAAAGTTCTAACAAAATCTGTTGGATTTAACACGGCATGGGGTCTGCCTTCTTTGATTGATTTAATATGAAAAAATGTAAGTCATTCTATGACGAAAAGAGAGTAATTAGAGGATGCTTTCCTTGTATCCAACAATTTTTGTGCCAAGTCAAACATCAGGAGCAATTTTCCTTTTAGCTCTTTATTCTGCTTCTTATGGGCATGGGATTCTTGGCATGTTTTCTTCAAAGCTTCCCAGTTTGAATAGATGTGGTTTAGCCAAAGTAGTATGTTCTCCTACAGGCTTTTGTCCTATGTAACAACAAACTCTTTTTTCCATTTGTCCATTATTTCCTACTCATCCCATGGTTGAGTTTGTGTTTCAACATCACAAGTGATAGGCTGAGGTAGGGTCCGAGTGGCTCGTTCCACAAGAGTATGGGTATTGATCTTGCTAGGAGGGGCAGATTCATCAATAGGCAGTGTTTGTACAGCTTTATTAATAAAAGCATAGGCTTCAGATGTAGCAGTTGTTGTAGGCCAGGGTTCATTTTGAATTTTGGAAGGTCCTACTGGTTCTTGTGTAACAACCGGGTTTTCTTCTTTGACTACAAAAGTCGTAGGTGCAGGGGAAGCTCCAGGCATTGGAATTTGAGTTACTTTGTAGCCTGCTTGATAATAAATGTCCCCACATTGACTACACATATACTCTCTACATTGATTCTCTTTTGTGGTTTCCTCTGTCATGGTCTATATGCAAGCTAGGGTATACAATTTAAGTTCCTTGTTGTAGGATTCCTTTACCATTACTAGGTCTTGCTTGTAGGCTCTCAGTTCAGACCTTAGGAACTCATTTTCTTGTAATACAGAGGCCATTGTTGGATCTGGTTGTTGATATTTCATGGGTGTATTAAGAGGGGTGACTGGTTCTTGTGTAACAGTCACAGCTGGACTAGCTGGTTCTTGTGGAGAAGCTACAGGATCAACAACTGATTCTTGTGTTTCAACTTCTTGATGTAGAGAAAGTAGTTTTGCGGCACCCTGGGCATCTGATTCCTGTATTTCAGTAACAACATCAGCAACTGGTTCGTGTGTTTCAGTTGTAGTTGGTTCTTGTGTAATAGCTATAGTTGGTTCTTGTGTTTCAACTACTAAATGAGTAGCTCGTTCTTGTGTTTCAACTACTTGATTTAAAGAGAATGATGTCGCAGTCCATTGGGCCTCTGGTTCTTGTGTTTCAGTGCCCATGGGTGGAATAGGTAAAAATTATGGAATTTGGGAGGGTAGAGGTGTACGGGATTTTAGCAAGATGGGTTGGGGATTTAGGGAAGTGGCAGTAGTGGCTGCTCTTGTTGAGGTCCTTGTTCATTTTCTTTCTAAAAAGGAGGGAAAAGGAGGAATTTGCTTCTTTCTTTTGCGTGTGGGTTTTTCCTCAGTGATGGGGTAGGGAGAGTTGTCTGGCTCATAATCATCGCTAAGGATATGAACAGTAGGAGTAGATTATTTTGGTAAGTTGTGGGGCGATCTTGGTATGGTAGGAGGGTTAATTGGATCAATTGGGTCTATAGGTGGGTTGTTAGGTATTTCTGGAGGGTCTGGAAGGTTTTGTGGTTGTTGTTCCTGAAGATTTTCAGGATGTTCAACAACTTCTTGAGGGTCTATGGGTGGGTTGTTTAGGGGAGGGTTTTGTTGGGAAAAACCCTTTTGGATGAGTAGTTGAGCGAGACGGTGATGGGTGAGGGAAAGGGAGATATTTTTAGCCTTTTTACAATAATGCGACATATTTCTAAGACATCTGAGTAGATAGTAGGGAATATTCACCAATCTAGCATGTTGTAAATGAGACAACAAGACAAAATCATACTGGTAGACTACTTGGTATCGACCTTCATAGGTGATGTAGTGCTTGAAAAACTCTGTAACTTTTGGCCAAGGAGTCAACAATGAGCTAAGTCGAACAACCCGACCTTTAGGCTCAATTTGTTCTCCTGACAAGAGAACATCCTGCTGGGCATTAAGGATAATGTGTTTGCAGCTGAACCAACAAATGCCAGTGACAGGGAGACCTGAAACCTGTGTTATATCATCCTCTATGACTGGAATCCGTACCCCTTGAACAATGGAATAATCTTCTTGAATATTTTGAGCAAATTGAAGAACCTGTTGTTGATCAAATCCCTAGAGCCTCTTAAAATAACCCAACCAACCTGCTTGCAGAAAAATTTGAGAGATTCGTATAATTTGGCAAGTTCGTATCGTATAATAGGGCCTCCCATAGCTAACATCTCAGTAAAATGCATAGTTAGAGATTCAAGTAACCGCTTCTGAACATAGTAAGTTTTACGGGTGAAGGCATGCAAATGGTGGTGAAAACAAATGAAATGATGGGTAAAAAGGAATGACAATAGTCGGTTCGTATGAAATGATGGCATAAGATTTCGATATATTCCCCCCCCCCTTAGTACGGATAAAATAATTATTTTAAGTGAATGACAATAATGAGTCGAGATCTTCTCATTAGCCATAGTTCAATTGTATTTACATATAAATTTTACATACCTCATCTTTACCTTTGATTCGTACTTCAAAAAAAATATAGTGCCTGTCCATAATAGTTCTACAATAACCATGGGAGAGTCTTTTGATTTATTAGAGAAATTGTATCAAGGGTTTGTTTAATTATGAGAGAGGGTCGTGGAAGGACAAAATGTAGTATGAGAGCGAAAGAGCTGAAGTAGATGTTTTTATTGACAGGGAATGCTAAAAAGTTGGTGTTTCAACAACATGAAAAGAACAGAAAAATGTTTGCTAAAGAGTGATGTTTTAACAATGGAAAATTTTGATGAAGAAATGGTGTTTCAGCAGTGGCAGAATGTTGCTGAGCAGTGGTGTTTTAGCAATGGAGAAAAAAGGGGCGAAAAATTGCTGAACAGTGGTGTTTCAGCAATGGGGAAAAGGGCAAAAAATTGTTGAACAGTGGTGTTTAGCAATGGGGAAAAAGACGAATAATTGTTGAACAATGGTGTTTCAACAATGGGGAAAAGGGTGAAAAATTGTTGAAGAGTGGTGTTTCAGCAATGGAGAAAAGGGCGAAAAATTCATGAACAGTGGTGTTTTAGCAATGGGGAAAAGGGTGAAAAATGAGGAAAAATGTTGCTGGAAAGTGATGAAGAAAGAGGGAGTAGTGTTTCAAAAAATGAAGCTTGGATATTCTTGAAGTAAGATCGTCCTTTCTTGGTAGGCCTTTTCTTTGATCGAGAATCTGCAAAAGAATCAATTATAACATGCCATTCCTTGATAGGGATTATTAGTAAAAGAAATCTAATCTAATACTAAAGGAATTAAATTCAGAAAAATTAATTGCAATGAGGGGTAGGAGGCCCCTCTAAAAAGAGATAATGTGAGTTTGCCACACATGTGGCCTTAAAATTTTCTTTGTAAATGGGGCACTGGTACAGACGGAGCCGATGACCATTCACTAGTAACAGTGTTTTAGAGTCATCGATTGTGAGGAGCCTCACTGTTCCATTGGAGAAAATAGTGTCCACTTCGTAAGGTCCAAGCCATCTTGTACGTAGTTTCCCTTGAAATTATTTAAACCGAGAATCATACAGTAAAGCCCAATTAACTTTTTGTAATTGCTTATGCTTGATGGTTTTGTCATGCCATTTTGATCTTTGTTGTTGAATCATAGTTGTCTGACGAATGGCATCTAGTCTTTTTTCATCCAATTCATTAAGTTGTTGCAACCTGGCTATCTGTGCATCAGTCAAATCAAGGTTGACAGCTAAAGCATTCCTTAAGGTTTTGATTTCAAATTCCACAGGAAAGACGACACTTTTTCCATAGACTAATTCATAGGGAGAGAATCCTGTAGTATTTCTCCAAATAGTTCTGTAAGCCCATAATGCTTCAGGGAGCCCGTGAGACCAATCCTTTATGTTTTCCTTCAATTTGTTTTGTGAGAATGGCTCCTATTAATTTATTTGTGCTTTCCACCTATCCATTGTCTTGGGGGTGGTATGGTGTAGTCATTCTATGATGAATATGATATTTTTGGAGGGTGGCTTTAAAACCGTGAGAAGTGAAAGGAGGTCCTCCATCTGTAACTAATTCTCTAGGCACTCCAAATCTGATAAAGATGTCTTCAAATAG
>SNQJ01S0123729.1:45741-60693 GCA_010110895.2 Picea sitchensis
AGGAGAGTGGTTGCAGAAATTGTGATTGAGGTAATTGATTTGGGAACGGGGGTTGTTGACCTCTCCAATTTGGATTCCATTGGTTAAGGTAAGGTTTTTGTTGTGGAGGCCAAGGAGTCCACATTGCTGTATCTACAAAGGGAGGGTTAGTTTTTTGCATGGGTGGGTAATTCATTTGATTAAGGTATTGCATTTGATTATAGGAAGGGTATTTTTCTTGACTAAAAGAAGGATATTTATTCCAATGATTAGAAGATGTAAATGACATATTAGGATTCATACCTTGTCCTCGTGGCTGCCATTGCCTTCTCTGTGTCAACAGATAGATCACTTCAGCTTCTTCATCAGTTGGTTTTAATGTTGCCTTGATTCCTGGTAAAGAAGGGCATTGTTGAGTTTCATGATCCTTATCACAAATGGTGCAGATTGGATTTTTGTCCAATGGGCATTCCCTTTGTGAGTGATTATCTCTACATTTGGAACAGAGAATGGGCATAGCTACTTCTGCTTCGACTTGTTTCTTTTGAATCTGCAGGGTATCAATTTGTGAGGCAAAAGAGCTTAACATTTCAGTTTTAAAACCCTCAAGTAAATTACCTATTTCCTCTCTTGTTGCTCCTCCACTGGCTGATTTTTGAACTCTTGAAAATGTGGTATCCCTGCTATTTAATCAATTCTTTGCAGCTCCTCTTGAACATCTTTTACATAGGTTAACAATTTCATCATATGATTCTTTAGATATGTCCCCTTTTCCAAGCATATTCATCATATCTAGACAATCATCCCTTACTCCTTTTAGTAATATTGTTTTAAGAATATCATTACTTACATCAGGGTGACTGGATCTTTGTAGATTATACTGTAGCCTTTCTACAAAGTCCTCCAGATTTTCATCCTCTTTTTGTATCATCTTGAATAGTTCCTCTCTTTTTTCTCTTGTTCGGTAATAGTCTTGGTATCTATGCAGGAATTTATGTTTCATCTGATCCCATGTTGTGATTACATGACATCCAAGACTCATGAACCATCTTAATGCATTTCCTTTCAATGTTGTTGGAAATAGCTTCAATTTTTTAGCATTGGAAATGTAATCATAACTTCTGCATAATATGTCAAACTCGAAAAGGAATTCATCAGGATCTTCTGAAGATAAACCATGAAAGTTAGGTAAATCTGAGAGTGGAATATTCTTTATGGGAGCTACTCCTCTAGGAAGATCACCAATAGGAAATCCTAAGGTGGAAAAAGAGTTTTCATCATTTACCTCTCCTTCAGGACCTACATGTTCTTCATGATGTAGTTCTTCATTATACTCATCCATGGTTTCTTTTGTTTGTTCCCCTACTGCACTTGCTTGATCCTCAATGTTTTCTGTTGGTTTCTCAACTGTCTCAAGAATCCAAATCTCTTTCCCCGTTTCAAAGTTTGCTTGAAAGGAAGGTTGGGATTTTAGTCTTCGAGAGCTTGGTCGCTAAGGAGCAACAAATTCAGATTTTGATATAATCTCGCCAATAAAAGTCTTTCTTCCTCCCCTTCCTCTACCCCTTCCACCTGTAGGGTCAGTTTCTTTGGGGTCTCCGCGTCCTCTCATGCATTTTTTATATCTAAAAGAACATAAATGCTTTTGAAATCTATAATTGCCTTCCCCGACAATGACACCAAAATGTTGGTCACTGTAATTGCTTATTAACTAAACAATCAAGTGTTACATAAATTGTCAACCCAGGGAAGTCTGTTTATTTCAAAGGGAATCAAGCACTGTATATGCTCAATCTCAAAAGAAATCTAGAGTTGTAGTAAAAGTACATTAATCACACCTTGCCTTGAACAGACTGAAGTTCTACTTTGAATTACTGAAAAGCAATCTATCTATTGCAGAGTTCAAGGTTTAAGGAAATAATTATCAGAAGAATCCTGGATTACATTAAGAAACAACAACCTAGGAAGGAAATATTTCAGGATACTGCAAAAAAAATATTAACTATTCTGTAATGGAGAACATGAATCTATTCCCCAAGCAGGAATCTTCAACACCTGTTTCCGACTATCACACTTTCATGAACTCATTACTAATCAAAATGATTGACATGTACTGAAGGCTAACTATCTCATAACAGAGAACATGACCCTATTCTCCAAGCAAGAATCTTCAACACCTGTCTTTGATTATCACACTTTCATAAATTCATCAAGCAGAATTAACAATCAGAATGATTAACAATTACCCAAGCATGAATTGTATGAAAATAATGTAACAATCAGTAAAGCAGAGTTTCAGCCAAAAAGAGTTCAGTAAAGTAGAGTTTTAGAAAAACAGAGTTTAATCAAGGCGTGAAAAAAAATAATGCTAACACACTACAGAACTAATGGGTGAATCTTGTGAAGAAGGTGGGCCCTCCCTTCTCACAAGATTCCCCAGGAATGAAAGGAACTAAGAAGAAATTCTCAGAATAATCTTTTATTCATCTGTCAATTGTATCATGTTACAATATCCAAAGTGAACATGTCCTTCTCTGTAATTCCTTTCTAGTAAAAAATGATCCCCTTCTAATGATGATTTACCCTTATTTAAAGAGGAGAATCATCTCAGTACAATTGATCATCAAATTACATGTGCACATACGAATCCTATTCTTAGTCAGATCTAATCCTCTATACTGGCATAGGATATCCTGATCTCCCATAGCAAAACGCTATTACAATAGTTTGAATGGTGTTGGGTTGAGGTGTAGTTGTTGCGGCCGGTGTAACAACTTCTTTATTTATCTTCTTTTTACTGCTGTTGTATACTGTTTCAACATCGCAAATCACAGACTATTTCAACAATGAGATTTGCGTTCTGACTATTTCAACAACGTGGTCTCAAGCAGCAGCGATGGTTGATGCTGGCTTAAGGTGCGGCTGTTGCGGCCAGTGTAACAACTCCTTCGTACTGTTGTGTGAATTGTTGTTCCAACATCGCAGATCATGAACTGTTTTAGCAACGGGTCTTCAAGCAACAACAATAATCTGCAGTTTGAACTATTTCAACAACTATATGATTCTGATCGATGGCTAAGTATGAGAGTAATGTAAAATTACATGTAAAACAAATTAAACATATAGCAGAGAGAAGAAACGTTATATACCTTTGGAAAGATAGGTTAAGGTGATAATGTAAGATTAAATGTGAGTGGGAAAATGATGTAATGATAGAAAAAAGTATGAACAAAAAGGTACATTATAGGGTCCTAACACCCTCTTTACCCTTTTTATTTGAGCTAGAAATGACAGTTGTGCAATTTAACCTCTCTTTCCTTTTATTATAAATTAGTATCTTTTTAAACTATCAAAAGTTAAAATAATTAATTTCTTCTTTACATTTTTTTTATCCACCGATTTTATTTAATTTCTTACTCTCTTCATTTTACCCAAAAATTTATGAAGACCAAAATTATTACTCAAGTGGTATTTATTTTAACTTTTTATTATTTTATTTTTATAAATATATTTTCTTAAGGGTAGACAAAATTTTACCCCTAGCGAAGTTTTAGACTTAGAACTTAGATTATGAACTGGGCGACATTTAATTAGGTAAGTTTTTTAAAAATTTCTTAATGTGTTAATTGTCTTAGGTCTATCTAGGTTCATCCCTCTATCATCATTAACGCGACATGCCCTTCAGGATGCAATAGGTGCTCCAAGGGTTCCACTCGCCTCTTTTGCTTCTTTTGTGCGACATGCCCTTCAGGACGCACCACATGCTCCAAGGGTGCTACTCACCTCTTGACTGATTGGTAGACATCAATAACCCCTGGAGTCAACACTCTACTAGGTGAACTTGTGGGAGACTAAGGGATTCTAAGGAATAACGCCCCTGCCTTATTGGGCGCCCCTTAGAATCATCGTGAGCGATTGTCGCAGTCTTCCCTCACGACATCGTGGGTCGTCTCAAACTAGGTAATCGTTAACCTATAGTTCGAGCCACGACAGGAGTGCTAGTAGGTTGTGGCAAGGCTATTGTCCACCCCTCTCCCTCAACATCTCTGGTAGTCGTGTGTGACCCCTTTACTCCATATGTGAGTCTGTTTTGGTAAGCTATCGTCAGCAAGCATCATCAACAAATCATGTCAGAACATATCCACATCATATCATCTAATTAGATGTACTAATATCACAGTAAAATAATCAAACCCCAATAGCACACTCCCTGACTCGATCCAGAGTCCAAGGGGTTCCATCGATGCCTCTTCATCCTCAAGGTCCAAAACCCTACACACTCAGTAAAACCAAGTCAATAGCACCTGTCTATGTCAATGTAGTAAAATGACATGTCATCTACCCATGATGCATCATAATCAAAGTCAAATGTTTTAATAGCATAATAATCCAGATCACTTGCGAGCAAGTGTCCTCAAAGAATAAGTTTGCTCAATGTGCCATAGCAGGATGTTACATACACCCCATCTTGGTCTATACTTCGTCCCAATGTTTCACAGTATATACGCTGAAATAAAGTGTATCACAGTATCATATGTCTATCTATCAAACAAAAAAGGAAATTGTTGGCGCATATCATATGCGTCCTCCAAGGTTGTTGAGTGTGGACTATAATTGTCCAACTAGACCTTGACCTGATTTACCGTTCGACGTTGTAACTGTCGAGCGTAATGATCTAAGATGTGGACTGACTCTATCGTGAGTGCTCCCTCATCCAATACCTGTAAGGAACTCATGTCAAATACATGTTTAGGATCACTAATATAATGTCTCAAAACAGATACATGAAAAACATCGTGCATACGCCTCAAGGAATCAGGCAAGGTTAGTCAATAGGCCACGGGCCCCTTTCTCTCCACAAGCTTGAAAGGTCCCACAAACCTAGGAGAGAGTTTATCTCCCTTCCCAAACTTGATTGAACTCTTGTGCGGTTTAACCCGCAAGAAGACTCGATCACCGACCTCGTAACTACGGTCGACACGGTGCGGATCGACATAACTTTTATGTCGATCCTGCACTTCTTTAATCCTTTGTCTTATGGTTTGCATTGGTTCTTCCATTTCTTGGATCGCTTCTGGTCCCACCAGGACCCTATCTTCAATATGATCCCAACTCAAGGGCGTCCAACACGGTCGCCCGTAAAGAAACTCGAAAGGCGCCATATTAATGGTGCTCTAGTAACTGTTGTTGTAAGTGAACTCCACTAATGGAAATAATTCTTCCCAACACTTTTGTTGGTCCATGATGTACATGTGCAACATGTATTCCAAGGTTTGGTTCGTTTGTTCGGTCTACCTGTCAGTCTCCAGGTGATACGCAATACTAAAATTAAGTTGGGTTCCCAAGGCCTCTTGGAAACTCGTCCAAAATCGTCCAGTAAACACCGATACTTGATCTAATATAATATTCTTAGGCATGCCATGTAGCCTCACAATCTCACTGATGAAAACTCTAGCTATGTCAGGTGCCCGATATGTCGTATGCACAGGAATAAAGTGAGCACTCTTCGTTAGAGTGTCTACTACTAGAAAAATCGAGTCATGTCTCCTTGCTGTCAGTGAAAATCCAACAATAAAATCCATCGAAATAACCTCCCATTTCAATTCCGAAATGGTGTGTGGTTGAAGCAATCCTGCAAGGTGTCTATGTTCAGCCCTTACCTGTTGACACTCTAGACATCTGGCCACATAGTTGACTATGTCGGCCTTCATTCCCTTCCATAAGAATAAGGGTTTAAGGTCTGCCCTCATCTTCATGACTCCCATGTGAGCCATGTGCTTCTCTATGAGCCTCACTCAGGATCAATATCCTCAAATCGTCATTTGGTGGTACGTAAATCTGACTTTTAAACCTCAATAAACCATTGCTATCAAATGAAAATCCCTCATATCGTGGTACCATCATTGTGTTTTGTCCGATAAAACCCTCAACCTCTTTGTACCAGTCATCATCACACTGTAAAGTGAGAATCTTCTCACGTAGATTCATCTGAAGAGGCAACACCGAAACGTTGTGTGGTCTCCGACTCAAAGCATCTTCCACTTGGTTCACTGTGCCCTTTATGTAAGTAATTTCAAAGTCGTACTCACTAAGTAATTCCAACCAACGCTGTTGTCGCGCATTCAGGTCGCTTTGCATAAAAACGTGTTGTAGTCCGCAATGATCAATCTTTAGTTCAAATTTTCATCTAACAAGGTAGTGTCTCCAAACCTTCAAGGCATATACGATGGCTAATAACTCCAAATCGTGCATCGCGTAGTTCTCTTCATGCCTTCTCAGTTTCCTCGAAATATAAGGAATCACTCATTCGTCTTGCATCAAGACTCCGCCTAAACCTTCCTTGGATACGTTTGTGCATACCAAGAAGTCCGCGTCCAAGTCAGGGACCTTTAGTATCGGTGGTATTGTCAACAACTCCTTAAGCCTCCAAAATGCTTCTGTGCATTTCTCGGTCCAAACAAACTTCTTGTTTTTCTTCTGTAATTCCGTGATTGGATTTGTTATCTTCGAAAATCCCTCGAAAAACTGTTGATAATATCCTTCTAAGCCCATAAAGCTATGCACTTCCGTGACATTTGTCAGCTCAGGCCATTCCAAAATAGCCTCGACCTTGGCTGGATCCATGGCAATTCCTTTGTCAGAGATGACATGCCCTAAGTAGTGAATCCTCGATTGGTAAAAAGAGAATTTGGACAACTTCCCATACAATTTGTTCTCTCCTAGACGCTGTAGCACCAAGATCATGTGCTCATCATGCTCCTCCGTCATCAGAGAGTAGATCAAAATATCGTCAATGAATACTTGGATGAACTTGTCCAAGTACTCGCGGAACACCCCATTCATCAAACTCATAAATACCCCTGGGGAATTTGTAAGTCCAAACGGTAAAATAGTAAACTCGTAATGTCCAAAACTCATCTTAAAGGCGGTCTTAGGGAAGTCATATTCCTTTATCCGCAACTGGTGATACACTGATAAAAAATCAATCTTAGAGAACATCGCCGCACCCTTCATTTGATCGAACAGGTCATCAATTCTCGACAACGGATACTAATTTATTTGACGGTAGTCGATACAAAGCCTCCATGATTTGTCCTTCTTTCGTATGAAAATAACAGGTGCAACCCATGGTGACACACTAGGACGTATCAGTCCCAGGTCCAACAACTCCTTCAGTTGCATTTTCAACTCTTGTAACTCCAGAGTCGACATCCGATAAGGCGTTCTTTCTATCGGTTTAGTCCTCGGTTTTAGGTCTATGGTAAACTCCAATTCTCTTTTCGGCAACATCCTAGGTAACTCCTCTGAAAACACGTCTACAAATTCTCTCACCACTGGAAGGTGTTCTAGACCTTCCACTAATCCCTTCTCGTTTAATGCAAGGATCACTTAAATCTTTCACCCCTTGCGCATACTCTTCCGTAGTTGTAAGGAAGAGATGAACCTTAGGCAAACTCCCTAGTTCTAGCCTACAATCACACATCTCTGTCCCTCATCATCGATCAAGCTCAACCATTTTGTCTTACAATTAAGTATCACCTCATGCGATTCCAACCAGTCCATACCAATCATGCCCTCATAAGATCCTAGGGTTCTGATGTACAGGTTGGCCCTTGTGACAAACTCTCCCAGGTTAAGGGCACAACTCGTAACCTTTCCTCCAACCTTTTGTTTGGCTCCCGAATCCATCTCTACAAAGCTAAACTCATCCTATTTGAATTCCTTTACCTTAATCCTTTTTAGCACTGCACTAGAAATGAAACTCTCAATAGCACCGATATCTATCAAAATACTAAGGGTATGGTTAGCGACAATACATGTTGTCTCGAGCACAGTCGACTAATTCTCTTCCTAGCGGTTATTCACTACTGTATGAATCCAATGGGCCTTGCCCATATCCCCCACGGTAGTGGGTCCGGATGATCTGGACGCTCTCGTCCTCTCCAAAGGACAATCATACTAGTATTGTGGCTCCCCAGATGTCCAACACCCCTTCTTCGGCCCAGTAGTCATGGCACCCGATGTAGAAGATGATGACACACCAGCCTGGAACCCTGGTCTATTCTGCTGAACATGCCTAAACTGCTGGTGATGCAGGCGATGCTACTGTTGGTGCTGTGGTCCCTGGTAAGGTGTCTACTACTGAGGATTTGGTTGGTGAGGTGTAGTGAATGTGGATCCCCTCTGGAAGCCAAGATATCCCAATGTATGTCTCTCTGGTGAATGGTGTTGTTGCGTTCCAATGAAACCTACCCTGCTGGTCTCACTGGAGTCCTAGTTTGAGCCCCACTGAAAAGCTCTTCCTCTGCTATGAGGGCCTTCTGGATGGTATCATGCAAGGTTTGAGGCATCAAAATCCTAACCTTTGCCCACAGGCTGTCGTTAAGGCCGAACACAAACCTGTTGACCTTAAGTTTTTCAGTGTTAAGGTGCAAAGAGTACCGGAGAAACTTCATAAAATGCACCTCGTACTCAGGCACCGTATCACCTACCTATTGTTGGGAGTTGAACTCATTGAGATGACACTCAATGAATTCCTCTGAAAGGTACCTCTCTCAGAACTGTTCCACTAATAGTTCCCATGACACGTCTTCGATGTCCATGTTCAACTGCAGTAGGAGAGGCTTCCACCATAGAAGAGTGCTCCCCTTAGGTTGAAAGACCGCCATGTGTACCTTCATGTTGGAGGTATAATCGCGAAGTGCGAAGAAAATCCCCATGTTCTCCAACCATGCCTCGGTGGCTGCGCCATCCACGACACCAAAGAACTTAGGAAATTTGACCTTCTCAAGTTCACAGTGAATGCTACCAGTACAGACCGGAGCACGCGGTGGAACCTCAACGTGTGCCGGTGCCCTGGCCTCATCTCTGTCCAAACGGCTAATCAGTGCCTCGGACATGCACTGAAAGGATCTCATCATTTTGACTACATCACCAACTGCTATCTGCTCCTGCCTGAGAACCTACTCATCTCCTTGGGGGTTAGACCCCTCATGCGTGGATTCTACTGGGGGCATCGCGCCTCCTCCCCTATTACCCCGTCGTCTTCCTCCGCGACATCCTCTAACCATGATTACCCGCACACACACAATCAACTCGATTAGAAACAGTATAATCAAATCATGTCAATGAAATTCGTATCAATCCCAAGTTGTGGGTTTAACCCGCTCTGATACCATATGTAATGAACCTCCTCGTTATGACGACAAACCTCTTATAACAAGTATAAAATTTTATTTTATTTTATTTTTCTTTTGTGTGTGTGCACATGTACAAGGATAGTAAATACATTTGACTCTACGTCTCCACACAATGACGAACGTGGTGCATGAAATTGTAACAACAACATAATTATCTAAGATGCACATGAAGTATCTACAAGCAAGGTATGACAATCAACGGACAAAATAAATAAGACTGACTACCTGCCCATCCTACCCTGCAATGGTTAGGACCTCCAAGACACATAAGCAACTCTCAAGCCTAGGTTCCCATCTATTTTAACCATTTAAGGTCTCAGGGTTGATGATTATTCTGAGGAACATGGAGGTGTCTACATCCCGCCCGACTCAACAGACCAAGCCTACTAAGCTAAGGACAATCATCCTAGAAACTCAACAATAAAATACACAGGTAGCTAGAACCCTTACCATAAGCAACCAAGCTCATCAAAAGTTTACATAACCAAGTGTAACCCTTAACTTAAAATAAACATTGACACCCTCAATGGGTAGTGCAAGCTGGATCGACTTCATCAACATCCCAGAACAATATTTCTTAAACAAGAAGTCGAAAGGCGAAGAGGTGAATGTAAAATTAAAACATTTTCTTTTTACCCAACCACTATTAAAACAATACCTCCTAAGGTTTTAAACAATCACCACTAGAATTTATATTAAAAAAAAAGCCACACTTATATTGAAACAATACCCAAATTGTATTAAACAATATTCAATTTGTATTAGAATGATATTAAAATTGTATTAAAACAATACTCATCTTATATTAAAAAAAAATCAATTTACATTAGAACAGTAACCACTAAAACAATACCCACTAATATTTGTGTTAAATCGTCTCCAATTTATAATAAACCATACCCCAAATATGTTAAAACAATATCCAAAACTTAGATTAGAACGATAACCACTAAACGATATTAAATCAAATTCTTTTGCCCAATTATAAGATAGATTTATTGGATTTATTAGATTCCCAAATATTTTACTAACCATTTGTTGATCTATAAGGAATTATATATCTAAATTTCTTTTGTCATAGATCTTTACAACAATTATCAATTGACTGGAAGGGAGAACTGAATCACAGATAATCTCAAGGAGATGAGGAAGCAAGGATCAAACAAGGAAGTAGAACTGCGATAGCCTCTACTTAAAGGACCAATCACATTCAAATAGAATATATAAACTATCTAGATTTTATGGAAGAAAAAAATAGAACTAGTTATTTTATAGAAAAAGCAAGAACAATAGCTTTATATATCAACCTCTCCCTTTTTTAACACTTCTCAAATAAAACGAGAACCAAAATCTATTAACTCTAGATTACTCCAATACACATTTATCAGGGTAATATAGTGTCCATACTCTAAGGCCACTTATAAAATAACACTGACGAGATTGTCTAATTTATGAAATAACCATCATTAACAGGGCGCAAAAAACTACATCACGACAAGTGTGCAAGTAGGGACTGTAATGGCACTGAGAGCGAGTATAGATGTAGAGAGAATTTAAGTTTAAAATTAAATTATGTTATCCCCTTTTTCCAAGGGCACAGACTCACTTGTTTGCAATTCCTGGGCACACAATTTTAGGCATAACTTAAGGAATGTTCAGCTCATTTGACAAAGGAGTAGGGTTGCAATTCTATAATTAAGGAACACAATCCCTTTTATCTAGGAGGTTGCGCCTGAGTTGAATTGAAGGAATAGATTTTTTTTGGTTCCTATCTAAATTGCAGAGAACAGTGAAAGTTTAAAATGTGCAGCTACAATACATAAATAAATAAAAATTTAAGGAGGAAGAACTTTGTTCGACAAGGAAGGAATTCGCCAGATACGAATTTACAAAACAAATACAAAATGAAAATGACAAAGATAAATTGCCAGCACAAATTTTCAGAAACCATCTTGCAAAACGAAAATGCCGGAATGAATTTGCTAGCACGAATTTTCAGAAACAAAAATCATAGTAACCAATCCAGTCTTACCATTGATTAAGGATGCGCCATTTTTAAATAAGAGCATTACTCCCACTGGAAACTTTATTAACACAGAAAGGATTTATCCTAGCTATAACTCACGCCTTAGAAACATTTATGGGTTTTACCTGAGCTAATCATCTAGTTCGCTGTGATTATCAACTTAAGAATTTGATAACTTTTAGTTATAAAAAGGCTCTAGGTTTATTCCAGAAAATCGTGACAGCAAGAAAAACACAGTTAGGGAAGTCAACTCGGTCTGGGAGAGAGGTAACCAATGGTAACTCGCTAGTTAATTCAGCCAGTGAAATTTAAAAAGGATGCAGAGCACGATAAGGGCATGGCTTCCACCATTCATTTTCAGTGCACACTAGATTCACCTATTAAGTAATACAGATTTGAAGAATGAGATTTGTAGGCCAGGAGTAAAAATAATCACATTTTAATTCGCCAGGAGATGAAATAATCCCATTTTAATTTTCCAGGAAGGGTATCAACGTAAACTTAAAATTTGTTTGGTATCATCAATACAGAGTTAAATTATCCCTACATACATAAGACACAATAAAAAATGTAAATTGAAAAGTGTGGTGAGAGCAGCGCAAGGGTCACAGTCAAACACCACAGGGCGGTCACGACATGCGAGAAGGCGAAGGTCACCGAAATTAATCTACCAATCAATCAGCTAGGCCATAAAATTTCCAGTCATAAAACTAGACAACACTTTACCTACTCAATACACCTGCAGATCTAAAACATACATCCTACAACATTCTATCAATCAACAGAAAAGTGTAGCATTGCCTGTTCGCCAGCTCCGAGTGACGTCCGTGCTCTCTGTGCAACTCCCTCTCATCAACCATCGAGACCTCACCGATACCTCCCAACCAACGCTAGGGGTACTCTACTTCCCCCTTATCCCCTCGAGCCACAAAGGGGCCACACACTATCTAGAGGGTACATCTATCTCCCAGCTCGCCTCGCAAGGCCGAGCTACCACTCCTCTCCGAGATGGAAATTCCAACTCCCACAAGTAAATCAATCAAGTCACTATTCCGACAGTGTAACATTACGCTAACAACTATTCCTCTTCTTCCTTATCCTCCCTCTCTTTTATAGATTTTTAGAACTTCCATTCTTTCCCAAAATCTCATTTAATTTAAGTTTTAATAAAAATCTTCTAAAAATTCTCCTTCGTACAAGTGTCATCCATCCCCCACTTTCCTCCAATAATTATTTTCTTTTAATTTATTAATTGTCTTATTTCCCTCACCCACCTAGTGTTACTCCTAAAATTACTCCTAGGTGTCCCTAGATTCCCTTACACATTTTAAAGGCTTTCCCTATTATGAAGTTGCAAATTTAGTTCAATTTAGAAGGTTCTTAAATGCAGATTCTTTAATAAGTTGAACTCCCGCTTTTTACCATAAGTTCCCCTCTTTCCCTTTTTATGTTACCTCCATACCCTAGTTTCCTAATTTTTATAATTCCCTCTTTCCCCTTTTTATTTGAGCTAGAAATGACAGTTGTGCAATTTAACCTCTCTTTCCTTTTATTATAAATTAGTATCTTTTTAAACCATCAAAAGTTAAAATAATTAATTTCTTCTTTACATTTTTTTTATCCACTGATTTTATTTAATTTCTTACTCCATTTTACCCAAAATTTTATGAAGACCAAAATTATTACTCAAGTGGTATTTATTTTAACTTTTTATTATTTTATTTTTATAAAGATATTTTCTTAAGGGTAGACAAAATTTTACCCCTAGCGAAGTTTTAGACTTAGAACTTAGATTCTGAACTGGGCGACATTTAACTAGGGAAGTTGTTTAAAAATTTCTTAACGTGTTAATTGTCTTAGGTCCATCTAGGTTCATCCCTCTATCATCATCAACGCGACGTGCCCTTCAGGACGCACTAGATGCTCTAAGGGTGCCACTCGCCTCTTTTGTTTCTTTTGCGCGACGTGCCCTTCAGGATGCACCACGTGCTCCAAGGGTGCCACTCGCCTCTTTTGTTTCTTTTGCGTGACATGTCCTTCAGGACGCACCACGTGCTCCAAGGGTGCCACTCGTCTCTTAACTAATTGGTAGACATCAATAACCCTTGGAGTCAACACTCCGCCAGGTGAACTTGTGGGAGGCTAAGGGATTCTAAGGAATAAGGCCCCCGCCTTATTGCACGCCCCTTAGAAGCATCGTGAGCGACTGTCACAGTCTTCCCTCATGGCATCGTGGGTCCTCTCGAACTAGGTAATCATTAACCTACAGTTCGAGCCACGGCGGGAGTGCTAGTAGGCTGTGGTAGGGTTGTTGTCCACACCTCTCCCTCAACCTCTCTGGTAGTCGTGTGTGACCCCCTTACTCCATATGTGAGTCTGGTCGGCAAGCTATCGTCAGCCTACATCATCAAAAAATCATGTCAGAACATATCCACATCATATCATCTAATCAGATGCACTAATATCACAATAAAACAATCAAACCCCATGGCACACGCCCTGACTCGATCCAGAGTCCAAGGGGTTCCATCGATGCCTCTGCATCCTCAAGGTCCAAAACCCTGCACACTCAATGAAACCGAGTCAATAGCACTTGTCTATGTCAATGTAGTAAAACAACATGTCATCTACCCATGACACATCAAAATCAAAGACAAAAAATTTCATATCATAATAATCTGGATCACTTGCTAGCAAGTGTCCTCAAAGAATAAGTTCGCTTAGTGTGCCATAGCGGGATGTTACACCTTTTCCCTGAGCATCGCTGTGTTCCGTGCGCTTGGAACTAGTATGTCTGCGACGCTCGATTCCTCCTTTGTAACATAGCATTCTTTTATTCGTTTTTCAAACTTATTGAAAAAGACAAAAAAATCAAATATACCCCAAAAAGAGGAAGGGAAAAGTATTTTCTTTGTATTGGCAGCACAATGAGTCACCCTTGGATAAAGCACATATGTCCGTTTGTTCGTCAAACCCTGGGATTTAATATGACCTTAGGAAGATCTTCCCGCTACATTGAGTTGTGTCCTCCTCCGTTTGGTTATTCTTCCAAACATATGGAGAGTTTGCGTTGCCTCCTGCCTCATAAAATTATGTTAATGCCATGCTGCTTGAGTCTCATTATTTGTCATGCTATTGTCCAAGGGAAGTTTTTACCAAGCCTGAGTCGGCCCCTCTGCAATTTGTGTCTTTCCCTCATGCCCGACCATCCCAAAAGTCCAATCAAGTCTTTGTTCGAAATCAATGAAGCCTTCGGTCTGATCATCAAGATTCTCTAGTCCATGAGCGACGAGTCGTCGAAGACCTCTAGGTAGTGAGGTCGTACACTCATATTACACTCCTACCCGAGTTTTGAATTTTTTGAAGTTGTTGCTCGAGCTCTGAAGACCTCATCTCCGGCCATCAAGCCTTATCATCTTTTAGAAGATGGATACTCTACATGTATATCTTTTTGATTTCGAGATGTAGCTTCGTTGTGTATTGCTCGCAGCTACACTTTATATAGTTATATGACATGGATCTACAGTGTATTTGATTGGTAGCCATGATTTTGTTTTATCCCGAGCATGGGTATGCCCACCTCGGTGAGACAATTATTATTTTGCAGACGACACCTCCCGATTTCTGGTCCCTGGGCTCACTTGTTCGGAGCATCGGTGAAGATTGTTAATGTATTTCGACTATCAGATGCTCTTCTAACCTCACACATTAGGGGGCATCTGTTATAACCCTAATTTGCACCAGACA